>APFE031682641.1:94185-109388 GCA_000404065.3 Pinus taeda
ATATAGGAGTCTAAGGAGTCACAATATAACCCAGCCGACCTAACAATAATAATATAAAGCCACAAAAATAACAATAGAGGGATTTTATGGGGCACAGTAATAAAAATGTGGGGACAATAGGGGCACAACAATATTAATAAGGGATACAACTACATTAGTAATGGGGTAATCACTAGTATTACAGGGACCTAACAAAATATGTAGCATAAAATGTGTAGTATAAAGAATAGGACATCTGAAAAACTAATTGTCACATATAGAGACATAGAGATATAACCAAGACACTGTATATACTTACGTTGTCCTGTAAAAACATATGTTAGAGATGATACTCAAAATTCCAACGTAAACACTAATCATACATACCTTGTTGTAGGAGACTTACCCTTGACTCTTGATGTGTGGCCCTTACTGCGATGATCCTTGAATGCATGTTTTTCTTGCCTTCTAGAAGCTCGATATTGAATCTATTGTATAAATGTAATTTTGGCTCTTCAGGGTCTGAAATTGCATCCTGCAGTATCCCTTTAAGTCCTCTTTCCAACACCATAGGTCTGAAAAATATTGGATTCTTCAAGAAAAATTTATTCCCAATATCCCACAATGACCTAATTATAGACTCGTTCAATAGAGTGAACTTGTATGAAGTTCCACGTGTCCCTATTACAACCTTACGTCTTGAAAACACTACTCAACAATCTACAGTCCATCCTCGTTTTGTGACTATTTACGAAATTTGAATCGAATGCTCATATAGAAAGTTATGAAGGTTTTCCCAATGTCACCTGTTTGACATGGAATTCGGGAGCCTGCAAAAACCGTACCCTCCTTAGATCATATCTCCGGAACTATAGTGAGCCAGGTAATTCATCGATATTTTGGGTTGAATGGGTTTTAATTTCAGCTTCTAAAGCTTCGCAGAAAAAATTTATAGCGAAAATTCCACGATGGCCTTTTTTAAGCCACAAAATCCCTACAAGAGGAGGATATGAGGGTCATTATTTATATGAATGTCTTGATTTTAGAGGGTCCTCAACAAGTCAACATTTGAGGGATTTTAGGAGAAAAAATATATTATTAATTATTGACTATTCAATTACGACAACCAATTATGAGTTTCATGCCACAACCCCATAGGGTTTTAGCCCACTAACTGGGGTTACTAACTTCAAACACAAGTAACTCTCAAATTGTGAAGAAATCAAAGGCGTACCATACATCAACAGAAACATATTGACGAGTAGAATCAATTGAGAAGATATTTGACACAAATAATATGAGATTTTATGTCAAAATTCCCTTGCAATATCGAGGTAGCCCCTAGTGCTCCTTGGGTTGACATCAATGACAACCACTGATCAACAATCTCCCCCTTTGGCATTGATGGTAACATAAGTACTCCCCCTGCGATCATTAAACCTCTTCCTATTGCCTTCTCTCTCCCTTTTTCATCAATGATGCAGGAGCATTGGAACTAGCCAGCAATGTGGAAATTTGTCCACATGTTGTGGCTAACCACAGTAAAATTCGTTAACTGTTTGGTCAAAGTCGGGATTACTGAGAAGGATAAAACTTCTCAAATAGTTTGTTATTGAAATAAGTGTAAGATTGTCTTATTTTAAATTAGAGATAAGATTTGTTAAACAAGTGTGCACGAGAGCTAGTAAATAAGGAATTCCGTTAGAGTTTTAAAAATAGAAGATTATGTTATCGATTTGTTAGCAGAATTAGTCGAAGGATTAATGAGAGCAAATGGTAATAAGCGAAGAGATCTTTGCAGAGAGGGGGTGTTCTTGTGTGGAGCGAAAGCTCAAATTTGCAGAGAGGATTTGGTTTTGTGTGAAGCAGGGGCTTTTTGTAGTGTAAAGGAGCCAAAAATTCAATCTCTGTTTTGTTTTTATAAGTGTGAACTGTAATGTGCAAATCAAATAAAATTATTGTGGATTTAAACTTTGTTATTCAAATAATTTGTTGAAATGGGTTTTCGATTTGTGTTTCTATTGGAATTTGTGTGAATTCTGAGTTTTATTCAGCCTCGGCGCTGTTTGTGAGTTGAAAAAAAACCATTAACATAGAAATTGTGAGTTAATTCTTCTTGGAACCGAATGCTAAAAGGATTATAAATTGGTTTAAAACAAAATCGGATCTGAAACATATCGCATCGTATGAGAAGTGACATTTCCCGATTTTGCGGATTGCGATTCAGATAAAATTGGATCGGTTTTGAACAATCAGTAGTTTGGCATTCAAATCAATGCCGATCTCTTATTCAAATCAATTGGATCGGAACTGCAACTTGTGACAGTGTTAATATTCAAGTGATTGCAATCACCGATTGCAATAATCGGAATTGTATCGATTGAAACTATTTTGAATAGCATTCAACGCTATTATAATGGGTTTGGGAAGTTGTCAAGTCCGCCGAATGATCGCATCAAAGAGAGGGAAAGTAATCATATCGCGCCATATTATAACGGATACGGATGCGAAATTTATGGATTGATCTGATGTGATATAGATCTGAAGGAGATCGCACTGCTACAAGAAAGGCGTTGATTGAACTACTGTAAAACAATGATTCCGATTTCCAAATCGCATCATATCAGAACAGTGAGGGGTGTGGTTGACTGTTGAAGCAGTGAAATTTAAAATATGCAAAGTGAAATTGCCAATGGCATCGCATCGGAGTTATAGAAGCGGTCAAGACTTATAGTGAATACTAATAGAGATTCAAGACCGTCGATTGATATATCAGTGGATGTCAAAGTTTGGAGTGCTGAGATTGTTGAATAGCCTTGGAGCAATCGATAGGAGCGGATGTTCAAATCTTGAATCGAATTTATTAAAGCCAAAGGAACAAAGACCATTTAGATTCTGTGGTAAATTTGGATAACTATGTTTCTGTGCAGAGCCAGAAAGAAACGATGAAGAGCTTCAGATAATCAAAATGAGATTCTATGGAAGAAAATGGATTTGTTGGAATGCCTTTTTGGATCAAAATTGATACAAATCTAGTGGAAGAGGTATGGAGTGTTTGGTTGTATATCAGATTTATATATAATGTTGTGGTTGGCACGCATTGAAAACGCAGAAGGAAGGTAATCGAATAGAACAGAATCACAGAGTAAGCAAGGGCGCATATAGTAATGGGAGGAGAGTTGATCTTTGGAATTTGAAATGCTCATATGGATCACTTTGAAGTTAACTACGGTAAATTCATAAATTCGATTGTGGAGTATAACTCTTTTGGTTCAAGTTAATGTTGTGCAAATGTGTGGTCTTATAATGTGGGAAAAGGAAATGAATTTAAAACCCTTGCATAAAATGAATGTTGATATTGGGTCTAAAAACGTGTAAGCTTGGATTGTAGATCTATATTGAAACTTTGGTATGATGTTTGTTGGGGTTGATTTATGTGAGTATTTGAATGAATTATTGAGGTATTGATTTGGGCATTTGCGGAGACACATATTTATATAAACAGAAGGGGAAGATTCTGGGTTTGCAGGTTCAGCCTGCATCATTTTGGTATCAGAGCTTGGCTCTATTGAAATTGAATATGTTTGTTTTCTTAATGAAGTTTAGTACCAGATTACAGTAGAGAGGAAATCCATTCAAAACACAGGTGACAGCTTAAGAAAGAATGAATACTGCAGCAATATAGACCAAGAGAAGCTGTGAGAGAAGAACTAGATGTGTTATTAAAAGAAGAAAAAGGAAAGTCCTTAGAAGTGGCAGTGAACCTAAAGAATCCAACAAGAGATTAGAAATAGGACAATTGAAGTGTTCTCGAAAGAGATTGCATAAGCCTAGAGGGAGCAAAGGTGTTGCTCAGGAGAAGATTCCAGATAGGGGATCATGCTTACCAAAAGACTGAGTGAGGAGAGCTTAGTGAGGTAAGATTGTAGTAAGAAGGACTTACTGTTACAGAAGTTTGTTGCAGAGGTGTGAGGAGTTCATGGAAAGAGAGGAGAAGAAAATGACTATAGATAGTTATATCAGAAGTTCACAAAGAAGTCGCAGCAGAAGGGAAGATGCCAAAGCAAATTGCATGAGGATGAGTCAAGAAGAGTTTGACTGAGAGAAAGCTAAGATAGATTTCCAGATTGGAATATTGATGAAGATGCCGCAGAAAAGTGTTTGGACCATGAGGAAAAGAGTAAAATGGCAAAGGCTACGAGAAAGGAGAAATCAGCAAATGAAGTTAGAGATAGTAGAAGAATTGAGAAAGATTGAGCAGATATTGAGTGCCCAAGAGGAATCAGAGAAACTCAGAGAAGCAGACGTAGAAATGAAATTTTCCATTTGTAGACCAGAACAAGGTGAAATGTTGGGTGAAGAGGATAATGAAAGGACAGTTGAAGATCTCAGGGACTATTGACAGAGTTCAGAACAATTCGAAGATATGTTGACAAAGGAAGCAGATGAGGCAATGAAGCCTTGTGATTTTGATTCTTATAGTTTGTGTATATTTGCAGGATATGCAGAGGATGATGGACAGTCAGACGAAATTGTCACAAACAGGAATGAAGCTCTTGAGGTGAAGTATGATGGTGAATCCCTTTTAGAGGAAGAAGGCGTTAATCTATTGCAACAGAAGGAGTTCATAGATGAAATCCTGTTTTATGTGAAACAGTCAGATGAGGAGTCTAATGATAATTCCATAGTGGGACTACAAGAAGGTAAACCAATGAATTTGTTTAATGGAATTGATGAAAGATGCTTGCAATATGATGATGTAGAAAAAAGGTCAACTCAGGAGGATTGCCAGAAAAAAGATGAAGCTGAGAATGGAAATTGTGATGATCTGCTGGAGAGATTTCATAAGGAGATAGAATTCTTGGAGAAATTACTCGAGGAACCTAAAGGAGAAATGAAGCTTGCAGAACCTGATGGAGGAAAAGGTGTGGAAGATAGCATTAATAAATATGATGCTGAAATCAGAGAAATTGAGCAGCGATTATATGAAGGTGAAATGAAAGATCAGGATCAACAAGGAAGTTATGTCCTCATAGGCACAAAGGAGACAGAAATATTAACTCAGCAAGATGAATATGGAAGTAACCAGAAATTTGGAATGAATGATCAGCTACATGAGAATGAATTTGAGGAAGGCATTAAATTGCAGAAGTATAGAAGCTGGCAGCAGAATGAAGAGCCAGAAATTGGTCTGGTTGTACAAAAAATGATAAGTGAAGACCGAAGATACAGATGGAAACTGAAAAAAAGGGTGAAGTGGAAGCTATTGCAACAGAGGTGGAATGGAAAGCTGATGAATGAGTTCAGGGAACTTGAACAAATTCATATTGATTTGTTGAAGAAGGAAAGACTCAGAGAAATGGGGTCACAGCAAGAAGGATCCGCTGAAATCCAAAAGATCTATGATGCAGGATTGGTGCTTGAAGCATCAAAAGAAAATGGAAGGTATTGTATTTTGAAAACTGAAGGTTGTTGTGTGTTTGCAAGTCATATCGACTTGAAGAAAGACAAACAGTTATTGAAGACTGTTGAAGAAATGACTACTCATAGTCATATGCAGAATAAGGAGGATGGAAAAAGAATTATTGAAATCAAAGGATACACTGGGTCATTGAGGATTATTGACCTTGAAGAAAGCCAGAGTAAAGAAGGATTAAAGACAGATATTGCGGACAATTTAGTTAGTGAAGATAGTGCAGAACTTTTGAGAGAACTTCCAGATGAGATGGCAGATTTGTGGTATAAGTCGAATCTTTTGATGAGGAAGCCAGGTAAATAATTTGTGTCTATTGAGTTGATTAATTTTAATGAAGATTTACATGAGGGAAAAGAGCAATGTGAAGTCAATCTGAACCAAGAAGAACAGATCATATTAATGAAAGGTATGCTGGAATTTGAAGCAAGAAATGATGAAGTCATGAATGAGAAACCAGAAGAAGAACCTGGGAAAAGGCATTTGTACATTTCAGAAATGTATATGGAAGGATATTGGCACAGAGATTATGATAATATAATTCAAGGACACAATCAGTTACAAGAGAATAGTATTCAGCACATGAGAAGTGAAATGGACAAAGAATTGAATGAGTTGTGGAAACTCATACTACAGCATTCTAGTAAAACAAATACAAGACAAAAGAAGAAAGGAAGATTGGCTGGAAGAAATAGTACAGGTGAAGGGAATGGAAAATTGCAAATTAGAATGAGCAAAACAGCATCGAAATATGTGAAAAGGACAACAGCAGATAGTGAGGTATTACAACAAAAAGGCAGGAGACTTGAGGGACGAACAACAATAACAGTAACCAAGAACAGAATATCAAATCAAGTATGGGATTCAGGGGGACGCAAACCAGAAGTGCATGATCAAGAGATCATGGTAAAAAAACTAAACTTTGGGAGTCTGATGCAGGAGCATCAGAACTAGCCAGCAATGTGGAAATTTGTCCACATGTTGTGGCTAACCACAGTAAAATTCGTTAACTGTTTGGTCGAATTCGGGATTACTGAGAAGGATAAAACTTCTCAAACAGTTTGTTATTGAAATAAGTGTGAGATTGTCTTATTTTAAATTAGAGATAAGATTTTTTAAACAAGTGTGCATGAGAGCTAGTAAATAGGGAATTCTATTAGAGTTTTAAAAATAGAAGATTATGTTATCGATTTTTTAGCGGAATTAGTGGAAGGATTAATGAGAGGAAATGGTAATAAGCGAAGAGATCTTTGCAGAGAGGGGGTGTTCTTGTGTGGAGCAAAAGCTCAAATTTGCAGAGAGGATTTGGTTTTGTGTGTAGCAGGGGCTTTTTGTAGCGTAAAGGAGCCAAAAAGTCAATCTCTGTTTTGTTTTTATAAGTGTGAACTATAATGTGCAAATCGAATAAAAGTATTGTGGATTTAAACTTTGTTATTCAAAGAATTTGTTGAAATGGGTCTTCGATTTGTGTTTCTATTGGAATTTGTGTGAATTCTGAGTTTTATTCAGCCTCGGCGTTGTTTGTGAGTTGAAAAAAACCATTAACATAGAAATTGTAAGTTAATTCTTCTTGGAACTGGATCCTAAAAGGATTATAAATTGGCTTAAAACAAAATCGGATCTGAAACATATCACATCGTATGATAAGTGACACTTCCCGATTTTGCGGATTGTGATTCAGGTAAAATCGGATCGGTTTTGAACAATCAATAGTTTGGCATTCAAATCAATGTTGATCTCTGATTCAAATCAATTGGATCGGAACTGCAACTCGTGACAGCGTTAATATTCAAGTGATTGCAATCACCGATTGTAATAATCAGAATTGTATCGATTGAAACTATTTTGAATATCATTCAACGCTATTATAATGGATTTGGAAAGTTGTCAAGTCCGCCGACTGATCGCATCAAAGAGAGGGAAAGTAATCATATCGTGCCATATTATAACGGATCCGGATGCGAAATTTATGGATTGATCTGATGTGATATTGATCCGAAGGAGATCGCGCTGCTACGGGAAAGGCGTTGATTGAACTACTGTAAAACAGTGATTCCGATTTCCAAATCGCATCACATCGGAACGGTGAGGGGTGTGGTTGATTGTTGAAGCAGTGACATTTAAAATCTGCAAAGTGAAATTGCTGATGGCATCACATCAGAGTTATAGAAGCAGTCAAGACTTGTAGTGAATACTAATAGAGATTCGAGACCGTTGATTGATATATCAGTGGATGTCATAGTTTGGAGCGCGGAGATTGTTGAATAGCCTTGGAGCAATCGATTGGAGCGGATGTTGAAATCTTGAATCGAATTTATTAAAGCCGAGGGAACAAATACCATTTCGATTCTGTGGTAAATTTGCAGAACTTTGTTTCTGTGCATAGCCAAAAAGCAACGATGAAGAGGTTCAGATAATCAAAATGAGATTCGATGGAAGAGAATGGAGCTGTTGGAATGCATTTTTGGATCAGAATTGAGACAAATCCAGTGGAAGAGGTATGGAGTGTTTGGTTGTATATCAGCTTTATATATAATGTTGTGGTTGGCACGCATTGAAAACGAAGAAGGAAGGTAATCAAATAAAACAGAATTGCCAGAAGCATAATCATAGAGTAAGCAAGGGCGCACATAGTAATGGGAGGAGAGTTGATCTTTGGCATTTGAAATGCTCATATGGATCACTTTGAAGTTAACTATGGTAAATTCAGAAATTCGATTGTGGAGTATAACTCTTTTGGTTCAAGTTAATGTTGTGTAAATGCGTGGTCTTATGATGTGGGAAAAAGAAATGAATTTAAACCCTTGCATAAAATGAATGTTGATATTGGTTCTAAAAACTTGTAAGCTTGGATTGTAGATCCAGATTGAAACTTTGGTATGATGTTTGTTGGGGTTGATTTATGTGAGTATTTGAATGAATTATTGAGGTATTGATTTGGGCATTTGTAGAGACGCATGTTTATATAAACAGAAGGGGAAGATTCTGGGTTTGCAGGTTCAGCCTGCATCATTCAATGGCAAAGGGTAACTCCCCTTTACCAACAACCATCCTACGAACCTGTACACACCTCCACTCCCCCTTTCTACTCGAGTAGATAAGAGAAAGAGTCTAATGAAAACTTGGGAGAATACCAAGCTTTTGGCGAAGATACTCAAATGCTCCACGAGGTAATGGTTTGTTAAATATGTCAGCAATTTGCTCCTTTGTGCCAACATATTCAAGCTTGATGTTCTTTTTGGCGACCTACTCTCTAAAAAAATGATATTTAATCGGAATTTTCTTCATTTTGGAATGCATCATAGGATTCTTTGAGATAGTGATGGTGTTGGTGTTATCACAAAGGATGGGAACAGCCTCATCAAAATTGACTTGAAGATCTTGCAAATTTTTCTTCATCTAGAGAACTTGTAGACAACAAGTTGTTGCCATGATGTATTCTGCTTTTGTTGTGGATAACAAGATTGAAGATTTTTTTTTGCTTAACCAGATATAAGACAACCACCTAGATAGAATGTTGCTCTACTAGTACTCTTACAATCATCAACACTTCCTCCCAATCTGCATCTGTATAAGCTTGGATAACCAAATCATTTCCTTTGGGATACCATAGACCATATTCCATTGTTACCTTAATATATCGAAGAATTATTTTGACGGAAATAATATGAGATTCTTTTGGTGCTGCTTGGAATCTTGCTATTTGTCCAACTTCCTGCATCACATCTGGCAGGGAGACTGTCACATATAGGAGACTACCAATCATGGATCTATACAACCTTTGGTCCACATCCATTTACGAATCTTCTTGTAACCTTTTACGATAAGGGTAAGGATAGGCTTGCAATCTTCCATCTTGAATTTATTGAGCATTTCCTTGATTTACTTGATTTGATATATGAATATTCCTTTATCTTGCTAAGAGATCTCAATAATTGTTAGATTTTCTTGGTCCACTTTCACATAGAGATTGATTGTCAGCGCTTCCTTTCATGAATCTATAATATGTCAACTATTATTCTCCCCCTGAACATGTAATGAAACTACCATATTGTTCAAACTACATGTCTGTCAATCGTAGACTTGTGTCATATATTTTTGCATAGACTCCTCATCTTTAAATTTCTAGGGGTTGATAAGCTTAATTCTTTAGAATAATGTGTCATTTAATGGATCGTCTTGACTTGAGTCATTAACCAAAGTAGTTGTTGATTCCTCAAAATCCGTTACAAATCGTGAAAGCATAATCGTTGGGAACTTATTTCCTTCTTGATTTTCTTGGTCATCTTTTACACGTTCATCCTATACCTATTTTCCTTTCCAAACCTTCTTATTCTCATCATCAAGATTTTAATTCATGGTTGATTCCATTTTGTACCTGTAGTTATGAGCTATGTGTCCATAGTAATGACATTTGTAGCATTCGATGTTATTCATAGAAGATTCCTTTTTATGTTTATCTCGTGATCCTACAAATTTGCTTCTAGGGTTTTACCGATAATAGTCGTACATGTCTATAACTTCACAATCCCTAGCCATTGTCCAAAATTATTACATTTGTAACATTCAACATCATCTCTCAGATGATCAAATTTGTGGATATTATGTTGAGTTCTATAATATCCATTTCTAAAAGATCTCCTGGAATTATATTCATTCCAAACATACATGCGACAATCTGAAGCTCTATGTGCAAACCTTCCATATGAATAACAGTGACCATAAAAGATAGGTTGATACCTAGGAGGAAATATTCTTTGTGGAATTGTCTTCCAAGGTTCTTTCTATGAGTCTTATCTCTTAATCTAGCTGGGAGATCTACCTTCTTGGTAGATTTTTCATATCCATCTTCTTTAGTTGTCATAGAAGGACTTGAATCCTTTTCGATTTTTTCTTTGTAACCAAGACCAATCTTGTTGTTGCATGGTCATTGTTTGCTAATGAGTTCGTCTAAATTGTTTGAGATGTTAGCGTAGTTTTGAAGAGTTTTTCCATTTTTTAGTTCCTTACATAAAGAAATTATTTCAGCGTCCAATGCTTCTATTTCCTTATTGTTTTCCTTTAATTCTTTCCTGAGCAATTCCTCAATTCATTTGTATTGTTCAACCTTGATTTTAAGATTTAGGACTTGTTCCCTTTCTATCGTTAATTCATCTTCAAGAGTGTTGACATGCTTCTTCTCTACCTTGAGCTCTTTGATAACCCTGATCACTTCATTTTGAAATTCAACCTCAGTCATTTCTTCTTCTTCGTCTCCTTCTTCTTCAGGTGCCTCTTGCTTATTGTGCTTGGCCATAAACAATACTCTTCCATTGGATTCTTCTACGTTATCATTGTCTTCTTCAGATGAGGAGCTATCTTCTTTCAAGAATAAACTTTTCTTAAACCATTTCTTCTTTCCTTTCTTGTTGAACTTCCTAGGACTTTTATTTCCTTTCGTAACACTCTCATTTTTGTGAGGGCATTTGGCTGCAAAATGCCCAACCTCACCACAATCAGAACATATTAATGGAAGTTTACCTTTAAAGTTTACCTTTAAAGTTTCCCATACCTATTCTCATTTTCCACGAGAAATAGGAAAACTCTTTATCTGAGAATTCTTCTTCATCTTCTTCCCTTTCCTCATCCTTACAATTGCAAGTTTTTTTCTTTTGGAGTCTGCTTGTCCTTACTATTATTCTTGGATGCTCAAATTTTTTTTCTAAGTGAGATGTGTCATCCTCTTCTTCAATCCCCATTTCATATGCCATAAGAATTCCATGCAATTCATCTATGCTAAGATTGGTCTGATTTGATCTATCTTCCAAGATAGATACCTTAGGGTTAAATCTTGTTGGCAAGGTTCTGAGGATCATTCGGACAAAAATTTTCATTTCAAATGGTTCTCCCAAACCTTCCAATGTATTTTTTATTTCATAAACATGATGAAAGTATGTAGCAATATCTTCATCTTCCCTCAATTTGAGTTTCTCAAATTTTTCCATGAAAATTTGAAGTTTTGCTTCTTTCACCTTTGACTCACCTGCATATATATTCTCAAGCTTGCCCCATACCTCTTTAGCAGTTTTGCAACTCAATACCTTAAGATAAACATATTCAATATATCATTGATAATAAGATCTTTAGCCTTTGCACCATATACCATATTTTTCTTACCTTGTTCATCATGGTTCGGTGTGAAGCCTTTGTCAATGATTTCCCATACTTCGTATCCTTACGCCAGCAAATGAACCTGCATTCTTCCACTCCAAAGTGAATAGTTATTTCCATTGAACAAAGGAACTATATTCTTAGTATACTCCATGATCTCATTCTAGTTGTTAGACTGCTATTGAAGGAACCAAGCTCTGATACCAATTGTTGGAAAATTTTGAGAGGGGGGGATGAATCAATATTCCTTAGCAATTAGCACTTTTAAATATTTTCATAGCATTCGTTAATCTTCAATTATTATTAATGTTTATGTAGTAATAACAGTAAATTAAAGATGACAGGAGGCACAAAAATTCTAGGTGGAAAACCCCCACCGGGTCGAAGACCACCGAACGCTTTTCTAATATATTCTTTAATCTTCAACTCCAACTGAAATGAAAGCAACAACTTCCTAGAATTCTAGAAAAGCATTCTTCTCCAGCTCCCACTAAAAGGACACCCCAAGCCCTAGTTTCTTCAAAAATCAACTGAATGGATGCCCCAACACCCTAGACCAACCTACCACCCTGAAGTGTTCACAGGCTCCAACCTATAGGCGACGTCATGCACCTGCCTAGCACCTCCCTGCCACCTTATAATGATTGAAATGAGACAAGAGTGTGGATTCTCGTACCAGGGACAATGATCCATGATACAATATTATTTACAATGATTTTGACTGAACACCCAATCACACTATGACTTGTAACCTAACCGTGAGATCATCCCAACAGAGACTCCTATACCTCCCAACAATGCCTTTTTAACTCTAGGAAGATTGATTCTTTTACAATAATGACTCTTCCAATGATGACACTTTTACAAATGACTCTTTTAGAACTTTACAATCATGATGCTTGGCCTTGACACTTCTTCATAATATGTAGATGGTTATCATGTCTTCAAAGGATGTCCCACTGCAATGCCTCCTTTGCTTTGATACTTTATCTCTTGAATTCTTTCTTGAAGTTTTACTTGAATCTTCTTCTACCTGCATGCAAAATTTGCCCGGCAAAACCAATCCCAAAACAAAACAAAATACCCTTCAACTTATCTCTGCCTGCAAAACACATGTAAGTGCATAATAATGAATAAATTAAAATTAAAATTACAATGCATACCTGAAGTGTGCTTGTCACTTTTGTTGTTGACTTGTTGCAACAGTATAAAAAGACTCCCACTCTTGATATAGGCCTAGACTCTATGCAAGACTATATCCAAAACTAACATAAAGATATATACAATAAAAACTGATGACATACCCTAGACTTGTGATGGGCCAAGTTCTAAGTACAACAATAGAGATCTTTCCATCAACTATGACAAGATAAGTAACATGAAATTACAACATCATATAGATTTATCAAACTTGGTGTAGCATCAATAATATGTAGCATAAAATGTGTAGTATCAAGAATAAGACATCTGAAAAACTAATTGTCACATATAGAGACATAGATATATAATCGAGACAGTGTATATACTTACATTGTCTTGCAAAAAAATATTTTAGAGATGATACTCAAAATTAAAATGTAAACACTAATCATACATACCTTGTTGTAGGAGACTTACCCTTGACTGTTGATGTGTGGTCCTTACTGCAATGATCCTTGAATGCATGTTTTTTCTTGCCTTCTAGGAGCTCGATATTGAATCTATTGTATAAATGTAATTTTCGCTCTCCAGGGTCTGAACTTTCTTCTTGTGTTAGCCCTCTAAGTCTGCTTTCCATCTCCATAGGTCTGATCAAGATTGGATTCTTCAATAAATTGTTATACCCAATCTCCCATGATGACCTGATTATAGACTTGTTCAGTAGAGAGAACTTGTATGAAGTGCCACGTGTCACTGTTGTGACCTTAGGTCCTAAAAACGTTACTCAAAAAACTACATCATGTCTTATTTCTGTGACTATTTACGAAATTTGAATCCAATTCTCATAGAGAAAGTTATGACGATTTTCCCAACGTCACCTGTTTGACATGGAATTCGGGAGCCTGCAAAAACCCTAATTCCTCAGATAATATATTCGAAAATATAGCAAGCCACGATCTGAAATTAGGTCATGAGATTCATCAAGCTTTTAGATAAAATTGGTTTTAATTTCAGCTTCTAAAGCTTCACACAAAAAAAAAAGTTCGGCAAAAAATTCCACGATGACCTGTTTTAAGCCACAAAATCCCTACAAGAGGAGGATATGAGGGTCATTATTTATATGAATGTCTTGAGTTGAGAGAGTCCTCAACAATTCAACGTTGGAGGGAATTTAAGAGAAAAAAAAAAAAAAAAAATCATTATTGATTATTGATTATTCAATGACCACAACCAATTATGAGTGCCATGCCACAACCCCATAGGGTTTTAGCCCACTAACTGGGGTTACTAACTTCAAACGCAAATAATTCTCAAAAGGTGAAGAACTGGGAGGCGTACCACATGTCAATAGAAACATCTCGTCAAGTAGACTCCATCGAGAATATATTCGATACAAAATAATATGAGTCATCAAGTCAAAATTCCCTTGCAATATCGATGTAGCCCATGGTGCTTCTTGCGGTTACATCAATGACAACCACTAATCAACAAGTTGATGCCACTCTTGTTCATCTGTGATGGTGTGCATGCAATCCATGGTGACATCTTTTAGAAGTGAAACATTACCTCTATTTCATCCTGGTGCATTAGTGTGGCTCCTCCATCCAACTCATCTGCTAACATGTGCATGGTCTTCTTGAGTGTAGCTGAATCGACAACACATTGATGCATAGCATCCATGTTGATCTTCCAGTGTGTGTTGTTGGTCATGCGCATCAACTGTCAACTACATGTTCAACTCCATTTAGACTTGCTTCTTGTTTTTACCTCGGTGAGTGTGCTAAATGGGTTAGATCGCATGTGTGTGCACAATGACATGCATGTTGTTGAATTACCTTACATGCAATCAACAACACTGCTCACCATGTCTACTCTATACTAGCTATTCAGATGGATTTATAACTTGTACGAGCGCAGTTTCATCAGTGAATGCATGTTGTGCCGTTGTTGTACATGTTCCTGTTGCAACTCATTCTCTCGTCTATGCAGCTCATGTTCTTCCTTGAGTTGTTGCTTGATCACCTAGAACTCCTTCTCTGTTCTTTTCTCTGCTCTTATGCGATTGTTATCCGGGAATAGTGTCCACTCGGATGCTTCTATTCCCACTAAGATGGGTGGCTATCTTAGAAACAAACAATCAAAGTCTACTATTGATTCCTTTTATGAAAATAGATGAGAAGAGGACCAAGAGGGCCAACCTGAGTCTTGTGCTTGATTTCATCTCTTTTTTTATAGAGTTTCGTCGCTTCTCCTTTGTCTGCCCAGCTTCAAAAGAACCTATGGAATCACAGCAACATACTAGTATGCAAGAAACAAGGATCTAAATTCATAAATAATGTAGGATCGGATGTGCATTAACCATATACATGCATATATAAACAAGTACACAAGAATATGGAAGGAAACAAGAATAGCTTTATTCAGATGAAAAGTAGCAAGAAGATTACAACCATGTGCTCTG
>APFE031682641.1:112232-224574 GCA_000404065.3 Pinus taeda
CAACACTGTGAATGTACACTAGAATACCAACAGCACTTCTTTATAAGATACAAAATTTCAGCCTTTGGATCTCTGTGATGAGGGATCCATATATAGATGATTACAGAGAGGTGAGTCATCTTTTTGGATCTTGATTAGTTTCTTCTCTCTGATAGTTCTTGCTTCCACTTGGAGAATGGTGATCTTTTACTCATCCCTGGTTGAAAATGGAGAGGCAAGTGTCAGAGGGGAAGCTTCTGGAAGATTCCATGATCTTCCATCTCGCATTTTTGTCCTTGCCATTTGTCCATTCCCGACCATTGCACCCTACAGAGGAGAAAATCAGTATGCATTGCACCCTGTACAATGGGAAGGTCATATGCATCGCACCCTCTGCATTGAGCTTTCATTATGGTCCAGTTTTGACCATTTATGAGCAGTTTTCAGTGGAGAACTTCTGGGAGATGATGTAATCAGTTGACCTTGTTCCTTTAGGTAGTGAAGCAACACTTTTTGGGACTTAAGAGCCCTCAGTTTATGGGCATCTGTGATTGGGATTGAAGTGCCCAAAAATTTCTATAACAGGGATCATTTTGTCACACCATCACCTCATAGCCTCAATCTCCAAAGTTTTATTTTCATCACAAGTGGATCTTCTCGAGCTTGGAACTTTGTTCTGCATTTGTGTTGTCAACAACCTTCCTCTTGCATTCACCGCATGCAGGTGTGCTACCTTCTACCATTGTTGCTGCTAATGGTGCTGCTCTTTGTGATGTTGCTACCATCTTATCTTGATGTCCTTGTCTACGAACAACTTTATGTCTCCATAGGTAGGCAAGCTCATAAACACTTGCTTGGCTGCAACCCACGGTGTGCTCTCAACGGTGTCCTTTGACTCTGCTCCCTTGAAGGCCATTGTACTTGTGCTACTAAGAGGCATATGAACACCTACGATACCTAGAGACATGGGAATACTCATGGCAAGAAATATGTCAGTCGAAAACCAAAACAAATTTCAGAACTGACTTGCAACATACCTGTGTGATAGATCATGAAGGTTGCGTAATTTCCGTCGAGAGGTCGGGAGACTAACTGCCAAATTTATGCAAGGCATAGTCTGAGCTGTCAAGAGGTTGATTGACTATTGGAGCTGCACAATTCACAATCCATCCTAGCCTACTAAGGATTGAAACTGTGCAATATGCAATTTCAGTCAGTAGTGACATGCAACGAGCAAACTGCATTGCGCAATTTCTGGGGCCAGTGGGACACTGCCTCCAAAAAATGTGCAATGCAAGCCTGGAGGTGAGTGTCTGGCTAGAATTGTGCAATTTCTGGAGGGAAGGCAGAGTCTTCGCTTCCATAAATGTGCAGTGCTAGTTGAACAAGGTGCGGTCTGGGCCAAGGCAGCCCAGTCTGGCCGACAGGTGACTAAAAACATGAGAATTCTGGATGCATGGTGAGATGAGTGCAAATGAGAGAGAATAATTGTTCATGCAAACAATAAGTGTAGGATTTGAAAAATGGGAAAGCATGAACGTGTGTGAAGCGATTCGCTGCAACGGTGACCCTCCATGCAAAACAGTTCCATGCATGTGACAACAGTGAATTGTAAACAAAAACTGAAACAGTGTTAATACAAGCTAGTATGCTTGCAAACAACAAGAAGTGACCACTAAAATCAAGCAAACAACACTCATACAAAGCGAAACACAAAAAGCACTAGAAACGCAGCACAAGTCATGAGTAGCAGGCTTACCCCAAGACAGTTGAGCTGAATGTGCTGACGACTCCTAGATGCAATGTGTGATGCCAGAGCTGCAAGGTTTATGTGAGGAATGAGCTCTACAGTGTCTAGTTGATTAGTTTTTATAAGATTGAGGTTGTGATGTGCATGCCACAAATTTAGGAAAAGTGACACTTGGCAGGAGGTTTCTGAGATTATCCTTGCATGTAACCTCTAACTGCTAAAAATAGATCCCTGAATCAAGGGATGCCTTTGCATGGTGCCTTAGGAGGAGAACCCATGCATGCAAATTAGTTTTGCTCAGTCCCAGAGGCAATTGGTAAACTCAACTACACATGCAACAGTCTGCTCAACTGGGAGGAAAAAATGTGCATTTTTGGGAGGGAGTTGGGTTGACTGCCCAGAGGGATTGCAAATTTCTGGGCAGAGCAGTTGACTGCTACCTAGGATTGCGCAATTTTTTTGTTGAGCAGTCCTGTTGGGAGGAATTTTGCAATGTTCTCAGTGAACATTAATAGGCAGATTTGAGCAATTTTCGAGCCCTACAAGCTGCCAGGAAAAATTGCACAATTTCTAGAGGGAAGGTTGGTTGTCCTCCAGAATTGCGCAATTTCTTGAGGGAGTTGCTTAGCCTGCAGCTGGACCAAGTTCGGTGAAACATCTTGTGAGGGGGATACAACAAGATTTGATGGACAGGTTGTCATTCTGCAAGAAAATAATTGAAGCTTGTGTATTCGACAAGAAACTGCGAGGCTCCAAAACGAAGCTAAGGCAAAATTTTGGAGGGTGTTTGTAGTTTCTACAACACTTGTCGACACACTGGTAGAAATATAGCTCTCTAAATGGACCTTTTTCATGAAAATAAAGTCCAACACCTCTAGAAGTATTGTTTAGTTCTCAATTCGTCTTGGTTTCCACACTGCTTGCTTGTAAGATGTAGCATCTGCCAAGCCCTTGGTCAGTTGACACACATTCCAAGCCACGCCAGCATAGCTGTTTCAATTGGGGTTGAGGATTACATGATGCATAATCAGTATAGTCGTCAGAGTCTTATTTCATCTCTAGTTTTGCTCCACTTCAACCAGGCCTAGACAGTACCTCGGCGAAGTCATGCAGGAACACAAGCATCGGTCCGCTACCAACAAGCCTGGTCAGTACCACGGCGAAGTTACTTCCATCACCTCCCTATGCAGGAAGCCTTTCTCTTCTTTCACCTTATTCATTTTCAATTTTTTTTCCAAACTATTTTCACTTTTTCATTTTTTTCATTTTTCATCTTCATAACTATGCATAGCACTTATTCATTTCAGAGGTAGAAGAGAGATCCTGACTTATCTTGTTAAGGTTTTCCCCCTCACCTTACTCTACTTGATTGAGCTGACAAGGATTAACCCAAAAACAACCGTCTAGAGTAGGTGATACTAGTTAGCGCGCAAGCGTTGTGTTTTCACCAAGGTTCACTTCGAATAGTACATATTTTCCATTGATGTATCATGGACTGAAGACAACAAGTTCTTACATAAGAGAGCGGACAACAGATAACCAAATGTTGATAGTTGTACAAGTCCTCTCGTACTTTACCCAGCTTGTTTCAAGAGTCGCACACGATCCATGCGAAACTAACCTACGAATAATAACAAGCAAACAAACCAAAAAGAAAAGAAAGAAGTAGAACCAAATGTAAAAGCAAAGCAAGTAAGAAAAAAAATAAGCAAACAAACGAACACACAAAGAAAGGAGAAAACATGCATGGAAGCAAACAACTCAAAAGAAAACACCACTCCTACTCCTATGCTAACAGTGCATGGGCCTAATTATGTGAAGTGATATTTCCAATGTATCCATCGGCGCATTAGTCAACCCATGTTGGTGAAGGCATGGTTCGCAAACAAGACAGTTATGTGAACCAGCAAACCAGAAAGATATAACAGTGAAGACAAACACACTTCCAGTTTATAAGCATCCACAAAACAAAGATGAGTGAAAGCACATGACATGCACTATGTGGAGTTGCCATGGTGTTGTGCTACACTATGTGCAGATGTTGAGTGTATGCATTCTCTTCACTATAACATGCAAGAAAATGTGGGAAGGGTAGACCACTTACATTATGCATGTATGCTTGTTGTGTAAGATTCCTCCAATGCATGAGCGATGGGATTGTGTAGCTAGAGTGGAGGAAGCAAAATCTGGGTGTTTGGTCGATCTTCAATGAAAAGCAGAGAGTGATGAGAAGCCTTGAGTATTTCAACAATTTCCTAACTAGAAGTGAAACCAACCTTGGGATAGCGAGGGCCTAACATAATGATTAGCTCAGGCTGAAGCATCTCGACAGTCTGTGGGGTTTCAAGTTTGTTGATAGATGGATCATCGTAGACTAGTGCCTTAGATAGATTAACAATGATTAAATCAACATCGTTATCAGATGAAGAAGTAGAGAGATCATGACAACCAAGATCAAAAAATTGAGGATGTTTGTCAGCATCCTCATAATTTGATGAATCGGTCAGAGGGGTAGATTGGAAGTAAAGATTTTCACCCTCTGTTTTTTCAAAAATGACAGATGAGAGATTGGAAGGATTTCTGGAGGAAGATGTGTCCTCTCTGCACTATAATGATAGAATGACATCTGATGTGTCCTGTGAAGGATCGGATGCCAGGATAAAGTGAATGAGGAGCGGCTAGAAGGGAGTCATCCTTCACCATGGGTTCTTCTTTAGAATTCCCACACACACTCATCATGAATGATGGTGTAAGTTGGTTGCATAACACCAACTTTGTCGACAACTTGATCCTCATTCATAGCAGGTGAGCAGTCTAGAATGGAAGAACACAAGATAGTACAATCTGGAGGATCAACAGAACGCGGGGATGGAGGTTGAGGGAATGAACCCTCATGAAAACCAACAGCCTTGAGAACCAAATATGTGCATATCTCAAGAGCCGGTGGGGTGGGGGTATGTGAAAGTTAAATAGATGTGTGTGCATGATCTGCCACATCACTCTGCGGTGGTGGAATTGTTTGATGAGGTGAAGGCGGACAGTCACTTGTGACAAAAACTGTGCCTGCTTGTGATTGTGTAGCTCCATCACCGAAGTTTGATGAGTGAGGTTCAGATATGTGAAGAAGATACTCAAGTATCTCATAAATAAATTCCTAATCAATTTCATCTTTCGGAAATCGGTATGCAAAATTACAAATGCGTGTGTAAAATTGATTAATGGATTCATCGGGTGCTTTTCGTAATTTCAAAATTTCTTGATCAAGTTCTCTATGGTTAAAGTGATTGAAATCACGGTCTATCTCTACAACCAAATGAGCTAGAGAATGAATATATTTTTTGGGAAGCGTGGCACACCAGTGCATTGGGTTCCATCAAATCATGTAGATGAACAATGCACAAGTCATGTATTCTTCCAAGATTCCATGTCTTCGGCATGAGCCTACAATTCCAACTGCATGCCTAACCAAGGCTACATTGCCTCCACCATCGCATGTTTTATGTGACAAGTTATCCGAGAGATCTTCCAAGATTATGAAGTCGTTTCCATAATACATACACTCCATAAGAGAAACTTTGTAGTTACTCATGATAGATATGTAGAGATTCAAAATAGATGTGAAGACTCAGCTTGTCATATGGCCCTCCTTCTAGTGCCAAAATGTTGACAGTGTTGGACCCGCCAACATGTAAGGGGATCTCCCTAGTAAGAAGTCCCAATTAGACCTCAGACCGTTTGGTGTAGGAGTCCTAGCAGTGGGTCGTACGATAATGCCTTGATCACAATTTCGCACAGAGGAAAATAAGATGTCCATGTTGGTAGCAAGGATGTGACAACTACAGTGAGTCAAGGAAGGTGCATGGGAGGTTCTAACACACTGAGGGTGAGGTGAGTGCACCCCTTGGTAACCTATAATAGTATGCAGCTTGGAAGGGAACACACAAGCGAAGATGCATCACAAGCTGGAAAGAAAGTTAGCGAGCAATCCAAAGTGATGGTTAAACCAACAGCACATTTCAGAAAGATTCATACACACTTATACATAATAGTCCATACATGCATGCATAAGAAAACAAATACATATATCATTTAGGTTAAACCAAATAGCATAGAATACCATACAACATATGCATGAAACGTGTTGGCTCTGTTATATTAAGAAGTGTAAGTTCCGGTCATACAATACATCCATGTCTAAGCACTAGTTCCGACAGCAGAACATTACTGCCACAACCGCCTGCTCCTCCAAAGAGATATACTAGCTCTGTGCAATGGAGAATCCAAGGCTCATTACAATATTATCCAATCTCTCTCCAGGATAGTCTTATCAGAAGCTTGGCCGACTAAAATCCTTTACAATGAGTTATGAGGTTCTATTTATAGCAAAGGGTGGTGTGACCCTTGACATTCCCCTTTGTGATAGTTCATCTACCCTCATGACTCTTCATCTACTCTATGATTGTTACATCCAACTATCAACACTTGAGCTTCCACTTGACAAAACGTTACATTACAATGCACATTTCCCATGTGAGACAAAATGGCTTGAGAAATCCAAGCAAGACATCACTGACACTCAATCTATTGTGATGAGATCAACTCTTTGACATGCTTGTGATGGTGAAGGTGGTGAGTTGATGCCAAGCTTGGTTCTTTGTGATGGTGTGCATGTGATCCATGGTGACATCTTGCTGAAGCGAGCTCTTGCCTCTGTTACATCCTGGTGCAATGGTGTGGCTCCTCCATCTAACTCGTCTGCTAACATGTGCATGGTCTTCTTGGGTGCGGCCGAACTGACAACACACTAATGCATAGTGTTCATGTTGATCTTCTAGTGTGTGCTAATGGTCATGCGCATCAACCGCCAACTGCATGTTCAGCTCCAATAGTACTTGCTTCTTGTATCTACCTCGGTGTGCCAAATGGGTTAGATCACATGCATGTGCACAATGACATGCATGTGTTGAATTCTGTTGCATGCGATCAAAAACACTGCTCACCATGTGTGCTCCATGCCAACTACTGAGATGGATCTATAACTTGTACGGGCACAGTTTCTTCCATGAGTGCATTTTGTGCCTGTTGTTGTACCTATTCCTGCTGCGACTCAGTCTCTCATCTATGCAGCTCCTGTTCTTCCTTGAGTTGCTTCTTGATCACTTGTAACTCCTTCTCTGTTATTTTCTCTCCTCTCACATGATCCTCTTTTCGCGCCATCACCTCATAGCCTCAATCTCCAAAGTTGCTTTCATCACAAGCGGATATGCTCGAGCTTCTAACTTTGTTCTGCCTATGTGTTATCAACAACCTTCCTCTTGCATTCGCCACATGAGGGTGTGTTGCCTTCTACTGTTGATGATGGTGTTGCTCGTTGTGATATTGATCATTGTGATGTTGTTGCCATCTTATGTTAATGTCCTTGTCTACGAACAACTTGATGTCTTCATAGGTAGGAAAGCTCATAGACACTTGCTTGGCTGCAACCCACGTTGTGCTCTCAACGGTGTCCTTTGACTCTGCTCTCCTAATGGCCATTGTACTTGTGTTGCTGAGAGGTAGATGAACACCTACGATACCTAGAGACATGGAAATACTCATGGCAAGAAATCTATCAATCAAAAACCAAAACGAACTTAAGAACTGAATTGCAACATACATGTGTAATTGATCAGGAAGGTTGCGCAATTTCCATTGAGAGATTGAGAGAATGGATGCCAAAATTGCGTAAGGCACAGTCCGGGCTGTCAATAGGCTGACTGAATACTGGAATTGCGCAATGCATAGTCCATCCTGGCATGCTAAGGACTAAAACTGGGCAATGCGCAATTTCAGTCAGCAGTGACATGCAACCAGCAAACTACATTGTACAGTTTCTTGGGCTAGCGGGATACTGCCTCCAAGAATTGTGCAATGCAAGCCTGGAGGTGAGTTCTTAGCTATACTTGCACAATTTCTAGAGGGAAGGTAGAGTCTTCACTTCTAGAAATGCGCAGTGCTAGCCAAGCAAGGCGTTGTTTGGGCCAAGGCAGCCCTGTCTTGCCGATGGGTGACTAAAAACATGAGAAGTTTGAATGCATGGAGAGATGAGGCAAACGAGAGTGAATTATCATTCATGCAAAGAGCAAGTGTAGGATTTGAAAAATGGGAAATCATGCATGTGTGTGAAGAAAGTCACCGCAACGATGACCCTCCATGCAAAACATTGTCATGCATGTGACGGCAGTGAGATGCAAATGAAAACTAAAACGGTGCTAGTACAAGCTAGTATGCATGCAAATGATAGCAAGCGCTCACTGAAATCAAGCAAACAACACTCACACAAAGAGAAACACAAAAAGTGCCAAAAATGCAGCACAAGTTATGAGTAGTAGGCTTACCCCAAGACAGTTGAGTTGAATGTGCCGACGACTCCTAGATGCAATGTGGGATGCTAGAGCTGCAAGGTCAATGTGACGAATGAGCTCTAAGGTGTTGAGTTGATGAGTTTTGATAAGATCAAGGTTGTGACACGCATGCCACAAATCTAGGGAAAGCAAAACTTGGTGGGAGGTTTTTGAGATGATCCTTTCATGTAACCTCCAACTGCTAAAAATAGATACTTGAATCAAGGGATGCCTTTGCATGTTTCCTTAGGAGGAGAAACCCATGCATGCAAATCAGTTTTTCTTGGTCTTGGAGGGTGCCGGTCATCTCAATTGCACATGCAACAGTCTGCTCAGCTAGGAGGAAAAATGTGCATTTCGGGGAGGGAGTTGGGTTAGCTACCCAAAGGGAGTGCACAATTTATGGGCAGAGCAGCTGATTGCTACCCAGAATTACGCAATTTCTCGGTTGAGCAGTCCTGCTGGGAGAAATTGTGCAATTTTCTCAATAAACAGTGACAGGCAGATTTGTGCAATTCTGGAGCCCAACAGCCTGCTAGACAGAATTGCGCAATTTCTGGAGAGAAGGCTAGTTGTCCTCTAGAATTGCACAATTTATTGAGGGAGCTACTTATCCTGCAGCTGGACCAAGTCTGGTGAAATAGCTTGTGAGGGGGATGTAACAAGATTTGATCAATAGGTTGTCATTCTTCAAGAAAATCATTGAAGCTTGTGTACTCAACAAGACAAGACATGCTGCTATGAAAGGTTGCTAGTGAGGCACCAAAATGAAGCTAAGGAAAAATTTTGGATGGTGGTTGTAGCCACTACAACACCCGTGGAGGAGAATATTTCTACTTTTTACCTTTGCCTTTCTTCTTACTTCCAGATTGTTGCTGAGATTTGCATTTATCATAATGAAAAAAGTTATCTCAGAAGTAGAAATCACGTGAGAATTGGATGGAGGGTTTTGGGCAGTCGCAGTAAGAGCGGTGCCAGATGGTTTACTCATCAACTTCGAACTATAAGAACCAATCACGCCATCAGTAGCATGAGATTCTTTACCAGGAGGTTGAGGAATAATATTGGAAGGTCGCGAAGCATTTGGTATCTTATCATAAAGCATGCCAGATTGGGTATAAATGAGATCCAAATACTAAGCATGAGCAATCACTTCCTCTTTAGTCACAACTCCACCCTTAGCTATGTCTTTCATTATGGGTGCTAACATAGACTTTATAAACCATTATGCTAACAATTGACTTGGAACATATATTTTAAACAATCGACGACGACGCCACCACTCATGAATGTAATCAGAAATGTGAGTGGAATCGATTGCTTGAAATTGGTCAAAATTTCTGTTCTAGTCTCATATCGGATGGGTAACTGGAAATGTGTTATTAAAGTCGTAGCTAAGGAACTGAAATTATTGAACAAAGCTCTTGGTAATTCAATGTACCATTTTATGACCACTCATGAATGTGATCAGAAATGTGAGTGGAATCAAATTGTTTGAAATTGGTTAAAAGTTTTGTTCCAGTCTCATATCGAATGGGTAACTGCAAATGTGTTATTAAAGTGGTAGCTAAGGAACTAAAATTATTGAACAAAGCTCTTGGTAATTCAATGTACCATTTTACCACTGTACTAGTAAGTGTGCGCTGGAAAAGACATAGACAAATAGAATCATCATTGAGGGAGTTCAAAGAACACCACAAATGATAAGTTATAATGTGTGTTGATGGGTATTCTCAAGGATTTACATTGAATTTTGGGATATCACTAGGGAATTTTGTGGGAATTATCGTCCACCAAGGAGAATAAGAAATGGCATTGTTGGTGAGCCAAGTCAAATCTGGAAATTCAAGCATTTCTACAAATGGAAACTGCCTATTGAAATACGGAGGAGGATACCCCGGATAAGATGGGATGGCCTAAGAAACAAGTATCTACGCTCCATGATAAGGAGGGCTTTGATAAAGAGGAACATGGGTACCAGAATAGGGAGGATTCTGGTAAAGAGGTACATGGGACTAGATAGGGAGGATTTTGAAAACCATAATACACATAAGCTTGTTGTCCAGATCCATGATAACCTTGTAAATGTTGAAAGAGGCATGCAACATAGTTGTGTACTTGCAGAACTAGAGTCCTCATTGGATTCTACAAATGGTTACACCGAAGGGGGATTTCTCAGGGAGAAAGCCAAATGTGTCTCACTTCAGGATTTCTGGAGAATTTGTGTACTTCCATGTCTCCAAATATCCTAGTAATTAGCTTGAGCCAACAGTTGAGTTGGGGGTATTTGTGGGTTACACAGAAACTCCTCACAACTACCATGTGTACTTACGATGACAGTTGTGTGAAGGGATGTAAATTTTGATGAGAAGAAAGTAATGAGATGTTCTCTTGAGAGGGATCTTTAGTTGCAACCAGATCAGGAGCTTTTATGTCCAAAGGAGGAACCTCAAGAAGTTTTGGAGAATCCATAAGTTGAGGAAAAGAGAGTGGAGACAGACATTCAAGCAGAAACATTCAGAGAAGAAAGAAATTGAACCAGAGAATCTAAGAGGCTATTGCATGATGCTAGAGAGACTGTGGGAGAACCCACTTCTCAGGGAAGGTAGAGAAGGTCACCAGAATGGTATATTGGCTACATGGCTCTAATTATTGAGTTAGTTGAGACTAATCCATCCTCTTTGGAGGAATCAATAGAGAAACCTCTATGGGTTGATGCAATGGTAGAGGAATATGATTCCATTGTAAAAAACAATGTTTGGGAAGTGGTCCCAAGACCAACAGATAAATCAATGATGGGTTTGAGATGGTTGTTCACGGTAAAGCATGCGGAAGGCGAAAGCATAGAGAATTATAAGGCCATATTTGTGGCCAAGGGATTCTCTCAAGTTGAGGGAATTGACTATGAGGAAACCTTTGCACCAGTCGCAAGGTATTCATCCATTATATCTATACTTGCTTTTTCAGCGCAGATGGGGTGGAAGATCCACCAAATGGATGTAAAGATAGCATTCCTCAATGGAGTTTATTGAGGAGGAGGTGTACATTTTGCAATCAGAATATCTTGAGACCTTTGATTGAGAGTAACATGTGTGCAGACTCAAGCTAGCATTGTATGGCCTCAGGAAAGAACCATGTGCTTGGTACACTAGGATCGACAACTATCTCACTGATTTGGGCTTCACCAAAAGTGAAGCAGATGAAAACCTTTATCATATTTTGGTAGAAGGTAAATTTTTTATTATTATCTTATATGTTGATGATTTGATTTTAATAGGTGATGATAAGTTGATCAGATCTTGCAAGGAGGACCTCGCAACAAAATTTAAAATGAAGGACATGGGACTCATGCATTGCTTCCTCAGATTGGAAGTATGGAAAGGATATGGGAACTATTCATCTCTCAAGGAAAGTATGAAAATAGATACTGAAGAATTTCCACATGGAGATTAGAAAACCCGTGGAGACTCCTCTGGTAACCAGTTGGAGGAAAGAGGATGCTATTTCAGGTGAAGTAGTGGAGGATAAAATCTATCAGATACTTGTGGGTTCACTAATGTATATGGTGAACACATGACTAGATATGTGCTATGCATTCAACCATATTAGTCAAGAAATGGTTAGGCCATCCAAATTGTTTTGAAGGGTAGCTAAGCATGTTCTAAGGTACCTCAGAGGAACCACTCAGTTTAGACTATAGTACAGATGGATAGAGGGGTGAATTTGTGTGGCTTCATAGATGCAAATTGGGCAGGGAGTCCATCGGACTGGAAGAGTACATCAAGAGGAATTTCTAGTGTTGGGTCTGTAGTGGTTTCCTGGTATAGCAAGAAGTAAAGATCAGTGCACTCACCTCAGCAGAAGCAGAATACATGGTTGCCAGTCAAGCATCATGTGAGGCGATATAAATGAGAAAGATTCTTGTGGGACTATTTGGTCAGATGATGGATCCTACTGTGATATATTGTGATAATTAGAGTTGAATCAATCTCTCTAAAAATCCAGTCTTTCATGATCGATCCAAGCATATAGATATCTGGTATCACCATCTATGGGATTGTGTTCAAAGACAAATCATGTTGTTTGATTACATTCCAACAAAGGAACAAGATGTGGATATTTTGACAAGGATTTATCAAATGGAAAAATCGATTTCCATAGAGGCAAGATTGGGGTATATGATAATCCCTTCCTTTCTGAGAGGGAGTGTTGAAAATGCAGCAAGAAAAATCTCATTTTGATTTTCCTTGGTCAAACTAGAGAAAAATAAAATTTCCATTAAGCAGACAACTTGGATGACTTAACTTGAGTGACATGGATTGTGTCACCCAGTTAGCTTAGATAATTAAATGTGGAAGAATTAAGTTCAGTTAAGCATGAGTGATTGCTAATTTGTAGCAATCTAAATCAGTTAAATTGAGTTATTATGAGTTAAACTAGTTCTAAATGTTAGAGGAACTAGTGGAAGGTCAAGTTGTGCTGTGTGAGTTCAGTCACACTCCGTGATCAACCAATTAACTGATCAATCAACCCAAAATAATTGTTTCATGTAAGGAATTCGATTTACCCAGTTGAGGTGGAGGTTCCAAGGTAGTGTAATATCATTTGTAAATTATTCCCATGTGTATAGGTGTTGCATGCAATCGAATATCGACCTAAAGGAATTATGCAATCCAAATTGATGAATTTCCTAATTAATAAGGGCCTAATTCCTCAAGGAATAGCGCAAGGAAATAGGAGCTCGGAGGGCTTAAAAATTGGCTAAGTGTTGGCTAGATTCAATTAGTCAAGCAGAGTGATACACTATACACTTGCAAGTTGTGCTCGGGATTAAGCAAGCATATGTATTCATTCATATTCTTTGATTAATGTAATACAAATAGGAAGGGGATTTGAGAAGTTTCTTTCCCCTAGATAAATCTTTGTGTATGTGTTTTAATTCTTGATGAATGTTTATGATATGTTTTCTAGATCGTGAACTGAATTCCGCAGAGCAATAGAGTAGATTTGATTCTCCTGATTTAGTGAATTTCATGAGAAATTTCATATCTACACATTAATTTATACATGTGGTATACCTCTAAGTCTTTTTCCCAACTCCACAAGTCATACCACATTGGATTCTTCAAGATAAATTTATGCTCAATATCCCATGATGACCTGATTATGGACTGGTTCAATAGTTCGAACTTGTATGGAATTCCACGTGTCACTGTTTCAACCTCCAACACTTAAAATGATAGACGACAAACTATAGTTTGTGCACTTTCATTCACTTTTTATGAAATTCGAATATGATGCTCATATATAAATTTATGATGATTTTCCCTAGGTCACATGTTTGAGACAGAATTCTAGAGCATGTAGAAATTCTAAAATATTCAGACCATATCTTAGAAAATATAGAGAACCAAGATATGAAATTTTTATAAGAATTTCACCAATATTTTTTCTGCATGTGGTCGAAATTTTAGCTTTTGAAGCCTCATAGAAAAAAAATTATAGCAAAAATTCAAAGATGGCTTGTTTAAAGGAGAAAAACCCTAGAATCCAAAGCTTTGATACCAAATGTCATGTAAAATAGAAGAAGAAATAGATCGATGACTTCAAAATAAGAATCGTGTAGGGTGGAAGCTCTTTTTACATCAAATAAATGAACAATTCTAAGATGATTCAAATGACAAGACCTCCTTGGTATAATGTAAGGGCACAACAATAAAAATAGTGAGCTTTTATGGGGCACAACAATAAAAATATGGGGGATACATGGGAACAACAATAAAAATAATGTAGATACACTAACAATAACAATAAGGGGGCTAAACTAGTATTATAGGTACCTAACACATTATATGTGCATCAATACTCGGGGATTGTTTTTTCAATTCATCTTGAAAATAAAATACACTTTTTTCTTGGAAAAAAATAAAAAGGGGTTATGAGAATTGAAGTAATGAACAAGTTGGGCAAAAATAATGTTACCAAGTAAAATTTAAATTAATACAAAATGGTACAACAATAATATCATGAAAAGCAATGTGTGGAGGTTATTTTATATGAAAATAAAATCATTATGTTAGAGAGTACCCATGAAGGAGTTTAAGCACCATTATAAATGAATACAAAGAGCCTCCTAACACTTATGTAGCTTTAGAAATTAAGAAAATAGAGCATCAAGGTTTTTCCATCAAAATGCACATTAACATTGTTGATGATCCTATTATATAATGCCCCCATTTTTAGTTTCCCTTATAATGCGGTTAGGATGGGTTTCTATGGTTTGTGACAGTCAAGTTAGAGGGGTGAGATTACATCATCAGAAGGCCCAGAGGGGTTTTGAAAAGATTTATGAGGTACAATGGCATTCGCTTGATGTATTTCATCATCAGGGTGAATTCTACATAGTTTGTTCTTGGTTTTGTTGCATCCCGATGATTCTCATAAAATGGGGTTATTATCAAGCATGTTTTAATTATAAACATTAAAGGTGTTATTGGGTGCATATTATTTGAAGAAACAATTTAGCGTAATATATCATTGGACCGAAATGAAGAGACCTATAGGATGGGATATTGATAAGTGATTTTTAGTTGCCAGAGAAATCATGGACACGTGTTAATCATTTTCTAGGATTAAAAGTGACTCTAACTAGTCACTTTATTAAAATAAAAGAGGGGAAAGTTTTTAATTGAAGAAAAAGGCCAAAAGGGGAAAAGTGACTCACCTAGATAAATTAAGGGGAGGGATCTAGAATGAAATTAAAATAATAAAATAAGGTGTTTCTAGAAGGTTCACGAGCTATCCATCAAGTCTTTAAAAGGAAGGGAAACTAATCATTTGGCATATTTGGGATTGGTGATATTTTCTTTGGGAGAGATTGTTAGGGTTTTTATATGTTTGTTTTAATCTCGCTTCATTAAAGTGTGAACCAAGGTTCATAGAATTCGAGTAGCAAGATAACACTGATCTAAGTACACTTCAACAAACCTATTTAACATGAAAATATTATGTTCTTAAATTTTAACCAACTACTCAATCCAAATCTATTAACTATAGGTACGCTGAATTTAATCTTCCTACCAACTCAGTACAAAAATGAAGTGCCAAACTATATCAAGCTCATATTGCAACCTTTACACATGAATATAAAGAAACCACTTAACTACTTCAATTAAAAATCAAGATGGTACAAAGTAGAGAAGCTTATTAAACTCTTTTATTAGAAATAGCATAATATTGTAAAACAAAGGGATCAATTCAATTATTATTCTAGTACAAGATAATATAATACTAAGTTATTAATATCAAGCTAGAGATATAACTCATTTCAAATCCAATGTTGACCAGATAAATCTATCTTAAAGATGCAACCATATTTCAATGTTAGCAACAAGACATAAAATCACTTAAACATTTGAAGTATGAAAATTAATCTAATCCATGACTCTTTACCTCCATTCATAATTTGGACCATTTATAGGCATAAGGACAGTTTTGAGTATCAAAGGATAAAAATGAGGAAGAATGAATGTGGAAAATGGTGGAATAGGGTATAAAAAACAGGCCAAAAATAAGTCGCAATATCTCCCCCATGCCAATGAGTTTGCATTTCCTCATGCAATTAGTAAAATTATTTAGCTGTCAAAATTTTGATACTGGCCACCCCTTATATACTTGTTGTAGTGTCTAAAATCTCTAGGTCACAATCATTCGTTGTCCTCTATTGTTGAAGTCTTTGAATTCTGTAATAAGCAATGCATATTCGGGCATACTTCAGTTGCCTTGCCTTCCAGTTGAGCAACTTCTTATTTTTCTCAATCAGCATGTCATTTTCTGATTTCAAAGTCTAATTTTGAGCCTTATACAATTCATTCTCACTTCTAACATGCTTATATGGGACCTTACATTTATGGGCCTTCTCCTTTAGCTTAATATTTTTCCTTTGTAACTTATCGACCCAATACTGTAACTCTCTCTTGGCAGAATTAGGAACATTTTCAGGAGGCAAACTATTTCCAGTCTCTTCATGAACAAATTTTTCTTGCATTTGACTTATAATAGTTTCAGTTATCCCTTTATCAATAGTAGGCCCATGCTTAGATAAATCATTGGGAGGAGAGTTACCTTGAAATTCACGAAATTTGTCCACAGACCCTTCCTCCTCTGGTGGTGGCTTATCAAGCTTTCATGTTCTCAGGGGTGACAGAGTGGGAATTTTTGTGCCAACATACGGTTCTTCTTCTAGAGATGATGGAATAGACATTGGCTTAAGGGGTTGAGACATTTTTGGAGGACATTGTTTTCATGCCATGCTACGAGTGATTCTTCTCCCATGTTGCAAAGTTTGAGTCAAAGTTTGAGGTGAAACATTCTCAGGCCGCATTGGTGGTGGCGTAATATCCTTTTCCCTATCACTTCCCTTTTTATCATTATTCTTCTTACAAGCTAATTTATTCTTCTGCGTTTTTTTAGCGTGACCTTTCGGTCACTGAAGTGACTACTTATTCTTTGTGGAAGTGCTATGTTCCAACTCTTGTCTTCGAGGCTTCTTCTTAATATTTTTCTCTAGTTATTTTAATGCTTTCCCCTTCTCTACTCAAGTTCTATGATCCAATCCCTCTTTTGTAGACCTCTTTTTATTTTTCGACTCCAATGTTGAAATTTTATATTTTTGAATAGAATTAGGGTTTTATGTTGCTTACCTCTATGTCTCTTCTCATAAACCCTTACTAGAAGACTATGTTTTTCCTGTGAATTTGACTGGTGACTCAACAGGGGTCTCAGGTTCTTTCATCAATTTATTTGGAGTAAGGTTTATGTGCTTCATGGTAACTTGATTAACCTCTCCCAAAAAAATCCTTTCTAAAAATTGTGCCCATATATCATTCTAGCACCCTAGCTTGTATCTGATTATTATTTTGATGAGGTCGTAGTGACAAATATTGGTTTTTGGGGTTTTAGAGGATCATTAAAGACTCCTCGCAACTTTTTGCAAACTCTTTCATAAAAAGAACGGAAAATTAATATCACAATCATTTGTAAAAGCAAGAGAAGCCTCATACGATAAAGGTAAATGCATATCATCCTTCATAGGTTGAGAAGGTTTGTATCATTGCGAGCAATGGATGCCACTCTTTGGATATATAGCTTCTAGAAATGTCTCGGGTCCAGTCAACATTTTTATGCTCGGGCTTCAAAATTTTCTCACATTTTTTTTGGTCCACCAGATTCCCCTTAAATAATTTATCTCCACTTGCAAGCAAGTCGCTTGCTCTAGATACCAATTCCTCTATAATTTTGAACTCAATATCTTCAAATTTTACAGTGGTACTGTCAAATTTTTGTGCGAACTCTAGAGCAATTGTATTATTATACCCCTGAAACTACTGTACAAATGGTATCCACCCTTTCTCTTCAAATTTGGATCTGCATAACTCATATTCCGGTCAGTTACTAAAATGTTCAAACGTAGGTTCATGCCTTTCATCTGTAATGAACTTATCTTAGAATGATTGAATTCTTGTAAGGAAGTCACAGAAGGGTTTACAAGCAATCAAAAATGATAGGATGCACATATAATTGGGTGTACACAAAGAGGAATAGGGATTAATAAGGGTGCGGTCTGAGTTTACCCGTTACGAATCATAATGAGGATGAGTATCGAACTTAATGATGACTAGTAATTCGGCATGGTTATGAATTTTAGAATGGATAATGAGGATTGATTGTGAGAGGAAAAATGTGTTTTATTAAAAACTCCTTTTGGAATATCAAAGAGTACAGATATTTAAAAGTTAGGGCACATAACTTTTGTCGTGATTATTATGAATGGAGACTAAAAATCATTTCATAAACTCAATTTCCATATTCCTTGTATTAACTCAAACAAATGAAAAGCCAATTCATACTTGTCCCTAGTTGTATAATGATTTCTATGGATTCATGAATAAAAAATATGAAGTACTCCTAACCATTGAACTATAATGTTGACAACCATCGCATGTTAAATAGAATACTAAATTAATTAATAAAACAACTAAATGTTTCGTTATTGAACTTGTTTTGTACTTGAGTTCGGTAATGTTGGTTTGGTACTTAGGATGAATATCAAAATGTTTAAGCTTATATTGTGCTCAGGCTCAATCTGGTAATAATTTGAGCACTAGAGAACTGAAACTGTGTTGATGACCTGCATTAAGTCTAGGAAAGATCTAGTACTAGAAATAGGTTCAAAAATAATACCATACTGAAAAACTAGAGCTTGACTCTATGATTTGCACTGGAATAGAAACTCTGGAAATTGCTTGATTGTGGTAAGGAACTTTCTAGAACTGCTTCAAATTAGCTTGGAACTAGTATGAAATATCAACAAGAACATCAAGCTGAGAATTATGAATTGGCATGAAAATTTGTTGCTTCAAGTTGAACCTTGGTGCCACTATTCCCTGCATTTTTAGTTAGGCCTGGAATAGTTATTGCCTAGTTGGTGTTTCAATTTTAGAGAGTCTCAGGCACAACAAAGAAGACTCCAAAGGTTTTATTTCCGTAATTATTCTACCAAGCCCATAAAATAACAACTCTATACTTGGTAGATCCCTAACTACTACCATCCCATTGATTTTAATGAGCCTAGGATAGCTTATGCTCCAAGTATTAAATTTTAGAGAGTCTGAAGATACTCGAATGACACTCGAAATATGTCCTTTTCTGTAAATAATCTATCAAGTCTGAAAAAGGAATAAAATTACACTTGACAAATTTCTTACTACAAAGGAAGTTTGATTATCATGAATATTGTTGATTTTGACTGAGCCATTGTCCAAATCCTCTTCCACTTCATAGGGTCCTAGCCATCTAGTTGAAAATTTCCCTTTGAAGTGTTTGAATTTACTGTCATACAATATTTCCCAATCTCTCGGTTGAAAGGCCTTCTTTTTTATGTACTTATCATGCCAACGAGCCCTTTGATCTTATACAAACATAACCTTATGGAGAGCATCTTGCCTGATCTCATCAAGTTCATTTAGTTGCAGTACTCTTTGTTTCTGAACTTCATTCAAATCCATCCCTAATTTAACAACAATCCTAGAGGTCCTTACCTGAAATTCGATGGGTAGCAATATCTACTTCCCATAAACTAGTCTGTAGGGAGTATATACAGTCACATTTCTCCAATTTATTTTGTAGGCCCACAATTCCTCTAGTAATCCATTAGCCCAATCTCCATGATGCAGCTGAATTGTTTTAGTAAGAATAGACTCTAAGACTTTATTGGTAAATTCTACTTGACCATTAGCCTGGGGATGCTAGGGTGTAGACTTGGGCTGCTAAATTTGGTATTGTTCAGTGATAGCTTTTACCATATTGGAAGTAAATTGTGTTCCCTGATCAATGATAATCTCTCTAGGTATTCCAAAGCAAGTAAATATGTCTTCAAAGAGAAAATACACAACATATTTTTCACTAGCATAATATAAGGATTTGGCCTCTACTTATTTTGTCACATAATTGATGCAGACTAGAATATACTTCTTCTTTCTAGACATAGGAGCAATAGGTCCTACAAAATCCAACGCCCACTTTTCAAAAGGTTCAATTGATACTTGGGTTTGAGGAGGCATCTCGACATTTGAAACTAGTCTTCCCATTCTTTGGCAAGCATCACAGCTGGCAACAAACTTTTTAACATCTTTAAAAAGGATGGGCCAATAATAGTCAGCATGCAACACTTTGTAAGTTTTCATTCTGTTAACAAAATGCCCACCACATGGCTCATTGTGACAAAGATTCCAAAACATCATACATCTCAAATTGCCACACACATCTCCTCATAATGAGATCTGGTCCAGTGTGGTACAAATCTCCTTCAGTCCATGAAGAGTTGGCACTCAACCAAACAATCTTGTGTTTCTCCCTAGCAAATAAGTTTTGTGGCAAGTTTCCTGACACCAAGTAGGAATGGAGAATAGATTATCATCAGGGAAGTCATCTTGGATTGGAGAAGCATCTTATGAAATGTTCATTCTAGACAAAAAGTCTGCAACTGAATTGTCTTGTCTAGGCCTGTCAATCGTAGTAATGTTAAATACCTGAAGTAAAAGTAACCATCTTGTAACTCTACCATGTGTAATAGGATTATTCGTGACAAATATAATAGCAAAGTGATCAGTGTGCATAAAGGTTTCATAGCCAATAATATAATGTCTGAATTTGTTAATGGCATGGATTATAGCTAATAACTCCTTTTCAGTAACAATGTAATTCAATTCTGCAAGTGAGATGTTTTTGCTAATAAAATAAATAGCATAAGGAATTTGATTTTCTCTTTGATCAAACACAACTTCAAGGATTGTATAAGATGCATCAGTACAAATATGAAAAGAAAGACACTAGTTAGGTTCCCTCAATACTGGTGCAGTTGAAAACCTTTCTTTCAATAGCTAAAAATCAATTTGACAGTCAGTATCCCATGAAAAATCAACATCCTTAGCCAATGACTTAAACATAGGAGCAACAAGTTTAGTGAAATTATCAATGAATCTTCTATAGTATCTTGTGTGCCCTATAAAACTTCTTACCTCTTTTTGTGAAATGGGGACTGGGATTTGTAGGATTACTTTGACTTTCACAGGATTGACTTTTATCCCATTTTGTGAAACATGATGGCCAAGTACAATTCCTTCAGTTTGCATCATTTTACATTTTTCATCACTGAGAGTTAGATGAGTTTCCTAACAACGAATCAATACTTTCTCTAAATTATCCAAGGAATTTTGAAATTCATTCCCACATACTATAAAATCATCCATAAAAACCTCCACACAATCATGTATGATATTATCAAAAATGGTTAGTACATCTCTTTGAAAAGGGGTTGGAGCATTGCACAATCCAAAAGGGAGAACTTTGTAGTGTAGAATTTTCTTGTAGATCTAAACTGTGGATTGTAATATGTTAAAACAGTTAACTTGAATCTACTCCTCTCATCAATGGAAACAAAAATTGATTGATGAAATCACGAAGCAGAAAAAGACGAATTTCAATAACACATAGCACAATAATTTTCCGGGGAAAGCCTTCGGTAAAAGCCCATACTATTTATAAATTACATTAACCAGAATATATGGGAATAAAATACAATGCTTGTTCAACTTGAACAATCTCTACACAAGTACAATCTATCTCACTGCTTCACAAACCATCTCAAGCCAATACTTAGCCAAATATTCTACCTGCCAAGCCCCTACTTCCTTGCGATGTCCCCATGGGAATTAACCCATATTTAATTGGGAAAATCTTCACTAATAATTGTGCAATCCATCCATAAGCCTTCCTCTGATTGAATGCACCATCGGTTTAATTTAGATGATTTTAAAACTTATAGTACATTTTCCCTGAACTTTAATCTCAACTGGGTCTTCCTCTGAAATGACATGCATGATTTATTTTTGAGTGATTTATCAGTTATCTGATTGATCACTGCATGTGAATTAAATCCAATTTAATTCAGTTGACCACTCACTAGTTCCTCCAACAGTTAGAACTAGTTTAACTGAATTTAACAAATTTAAACTAAATTAAATAATTACAACTCAATAATAACTCAACCTGGGCCCCTAAAATTTAGGGATCACTCCCAACTAGAATTCACTGAGCCAACTAAGTCAACTTAACTTAGTTAACTACTACAAGCTGCATGTGAGAATAGAATTACAATATAATTCCCAATTTAATTCAAGGACAAATTAAATTAGGATTTTCTTGTTGCTATTTTTAACATGTAGGCATAAGTGCCCCAAGAGAAAGTGATGGTAGTTTTCTCTTGGTCTTCTAAGGCTATTTGGATTTGATTATAGCCATTGAACCCATCTAAAAAGGAAAAATATTTCTTCCCAGATAAGGTATCCAATACTTGGTCAATGAAGGGTAAAGGAAAGTAATCTCTCAAGGTAGCTTTATTCAACTCCCAATAGTCAACGCAAAGTATCCATTTTCCATTCTTTTTAGGAATGACCACTAAAGCAGATATCCATTTACTATCAAAGATGGGATATATAAAATTGACACTTAACAATTTTTGGAGTTCTTCTTTAACAAATTCCTTAAGAGTTTGGTTCATTCTTCTTTGGGGTCGTCTTACAGGTATGGTCTCTTCATTGGTGTAAATTTGGTGGTTACAAGTATTGGGATGAATTCCTTTCATGTCTGAATATTCCCAAGCAAATTCTCTGAATTTTTTTTGGATCGTTTTTATTACCCATTCATGTTGTTTTGTACTTAAATCGGTACCAAATATAATATTCTACTAGGGCTAATCTCAATAGGTTAAACACGTAATTCTCTATTTTCCCCCATGGTTGCAATAGTTAAAGACGCAAAAACAACAAGATAACAAGTTTCTTGAAATTCAGAACTAAAAGCATGATTATAACTACTAAAGAAAACAAGATATTCAATACACCTTATATCTAATAAAAATTATTGAAGGAAATATTCTTATGTTTTCTCTTGAAATCCCCTTGATTGTTTTAAAGTCAACAGAGGCAACATGCATTCTTCTACTCCATAGGGGTTCTTTAACCAAGAGGGAACTTCATTTCCCAATTGATCAGGTGGAAAAATGGTTAGCTTTTAGATTTGGGATCCATTAGAAATTGTAATTTCTCCAATTCTGCAGCCAATAAAGGCATCAGAAGTAGCTAGCCATGGTTTTCCTAAAACTATTAGGTGTCTTGGTTTAGTGGTTTTGGGAGAGACCACTATAAAATCTACTGGATATTCCTAGGAAGCCACAGTTACTATCACATCTTCTAGGACTCCAATAGGCTTAACAATAGACTTGTATGTCAATTCTAACACAATAGGTGTGGGTCTTACCCTGTTTAGTTGCATTTTGATCATGGTAACAATGGTCATTGCATTAATTGTTGCTCCTAAATCCACTAGAGTGTTAGGCAGAAAATTTCCATTATTTCCTATAGTTACTATTGGATTCCCTAGATCATCATATTTTGGTGGCAATCCTGATATCATTTCATAAATTTGGCCAAATACCTTAATGGTTTGGTTATTATTTTTCTTCCTTCCTAGTTTCTTTATACAAAGATCCCTAGTAATATTAGTGTAAATAGGTATATTTTTAATGGCCTAAAGTAAGGGAATCTTTATACAAATGCTTCTTAGTTATGATTCCAAGTCTTATTGCACAGGTACTTCAAATTTATTTAAAAAAGGAGGTTCTTTAGGTTCCAATTGTTCATATGGTTCTCTAATTACATCATTTTTGTTGGTTTCCATTTGTTTATTTTCATATTCTATTTGGGGATTCTCCTCTTGAATAATGACTGTAGGTTTATTTTTATTTAACACTTTCCCATACCTTTGTTGAATTTCATTTACAGGAAAAGAAGTAATGACATAGGTGGGAAAGCCCTGTAGTTCTATGTTTTTCATAAGTTGAGGAGGTCTATTATTAGGATTAGGTAGAGGTTGTGCAGGCAGTTTCGTTGGTCTTGGAGGATTTGAATTAAATGGTTGTTGTATCTGTTGTGAAGGTTGACCGGTACCTTGAGGTAAAGGGAGTGGTTGTCGTGGTGGTGGTGATAATGGAAATGAGGGTTGTTGTGGTGTGAAATAGGGTGGATTATACCCTTGGTGAAATTGAGGGAAATTAGGTTCACATGGTTCATAACCTAGGTATTTTGGTTGATATTGGGAGTATGAGGATGCTAGAAATTGGGGCTAGTAGAAATTCCCATAAGGATTTCCTCTCCAACCTCGACTACATGGTGAATTTTGAGGTGATCGAGTTTACCATGGAGAATAAGGTGTTTGAGGATTCTAGGTTTGGTATTGGGGATAAGGTTGCACGTTAGGGTCTTGATATGAGTTGAGATTTGGTGCCCTCCATGGTGGTCTTCTAGGAGGATGGCAAGGTTCACTTGTTTCAGCCCCTCCTTTATAAATAGATTGTAATCCTAGTAAGGAATGGCATTGCTTAGTTGGGTGGTCATGTGTACAAATTCCACAAATATCCACTACATTCACAAGGCACTCTCTTTCAGCGTGTTTCTTTATGCACTTAGGATAGAAGATGGCTAAAGCATCCTTTTCTTCTTCCTATTTTTTCTTGATCTTTAAAGTGTCCAATTGATCGCTAATGGTGTTCAAGATATGTGTTTTAAATTTTTCTAAAATATTCCCCAATTTTGTTCGAGTAATTCTCCCTTGAATGGGTTTAGTAATTCTTGTTACAGCATCTCTTGTATTGTCTCGAATCCTTTGGCCTACTTTACCTTGACTCCTAGAATATGTTCTACAAAGTCTAGTTATCTCAATAAAAGGCTTCTTGTAGATGTCTCTTGAGCTTAAGAGGTTTAATATTTCTATGTAATCTTCCCTTAATCCATTTAAGAAGACATTCCTAATGGTTCGCTCATCTAGATTACCTACTCGAGACTTATGAAAGTTATAAAGGAATCTCTCAAGATACTCTTCTAGACTTTCATCTTCCATTTATTGCATCCTAAAAATGTCATTAATGTCCCTGCTTTTACATTAATCTTGATACTTTTTAAGAAAAATGGATTTCATTTCATCCCAAGAAAAGATGGTATTTTCCCCCACCTAAGGGATGAATCTCTTAAAATGGCAGGGAAGATTTTGATTTTATGAGCATCGTCGTGATAATTGCAACTCCTAAAAAGAATGTCAAACTCAAACAAAAAAGAATTAGGGTCCTTTGAATACATAACATGAAAAAATGGAAGATATTTCAAAGGTATTTTCTTCATAGTAACATTCCTTGAGACATCCAAGATGGGGAACCTGAATGTAGTATGCATTTCTTCCTCATGTTCGTTTTCACCAGGTCCACCTCTATATCCTTCTCTTCTACCACCATTTCCATCAATTTTGTCATCTTTTTGTTCTCTTCACCTTCCCTGCCATCCATTCCTCCAAAGCATTTGAAAGCAGTAGAATATGGTGTAGTGTCCCAGCTGGAAGAAGATTCAATTGAGTTAGGTCTTATACGCACAAGTCCTATATCTCTCCAAGGTGCTCCCGTTGTAGACTCTACTTGTGAAATCACCACCTCCTGCAGTAGTGGTACTTGTTTTGTCTCCACAGTTGCTTTCAATACAGGTTTTCCTTGTTGTGATATACCTCCAAAAATGTACATTTTCTTCTATATACGATGTCTCCCTATTTGAAGCTATTGTTGAAGCTAAAATTTGTCCTTTCTCCGCATTACCTACATAACAATTAGCAAGCTTAATTAGGGGGGTCTTTGTAGGACCAAACAAATATGAAGGAAACATCTCACCCTCAATAAATCTTCTTTTACTATCTCTAGCTCTACCTTTAGCTCTACGCATATGAAAAAGAAACTAAAGAAATCGATCAGGGACAACCAGACTTTGGAGCAACCCTAACATAATGGATGTGTGGATCTTTTCTCACGTCTTACCATACTTTCTTCGTCCTCTTGTTTCCCTTCAAACTTACTACCACAAACATTAAGCTACCAAACTCCTATGAAAGCAAAATGTTACCTGGACCATTTGCAACTCCCTGGGAACGATGCCAAAAATGTTAGGGGTTTTATATGTTTGTTTTATATTCCCTTAATTAAAGTGTCAACTAAGGTTTGTAAACTTCGAGTTATAAGATAAAATTGATCTAGAGACACTTCAACAAGCCCATTTAACAGGAAAATATTATGTTCTTAAATTTTAACCAACTACTTAATCCAAATTTGTCAACTACAAGTACGCTAAATTTAATCTTCCTACCAACTTGGTACATAACTGGAGTACTAAACTATATGAAGCTCATATTTCAACCTTAACACCCAAATCTGAAGAAACCACTTAATTACTTTAATTAAAAATAAGTATGTTACAAAGTAAAGAAGCCTATTGAACTCTTTTATCAAAAAGAGCAGACTATTGTAAAATGAAGGAATCAATTCAATTACTATGCCAGTACAAGATAATATAATACTAAGTGATTAATACCAAGTTGGAGATCTAACTCGTTTCAAATCCAATGTTGACTAGATAAATCTATCGCAATCCAAATTGAACAATAACTCAAATAGATCTAACAGTACCAAAGGAATCTAATCTTGTTCCAATCAAACAGTAGCCAAAAGAATCTAACTCATTCAAAATTATAACCTAAGGTTTTTTAATTAAATCAAAACAGAGTCTATGTTCAAATCTTTAACCTACAACAATCAATATATAGTCATGCCTATTTATGACTTATAGCATTCAATCAGCAATGTGCAATACTAAAAAGCAACACTTCAATTCAAAAATAAAAGGTGATCTATATTACTAATGGAAACTATAATTACTTTGTATTAGATCTAACCATGCATACTAAGTCTAATTAAATCTATCTTTACAAGGCTTGGCCAAGATTGATGGTGGGCCCTTTCCAACGGCCTGAGTCAAGCTAAACTAATTTCAATAAATCAAATTATTCACACAACACATCAATAGGAAATGACAGACGAAAAAATATCTTTAATAAAACTGATACATCATAGTTCCCAACATGTTTGAACCAAAGTAAAGTTCACAGGTATTCTAGAAAAAATATGGTCACCAGTCTTTCTCCTCTCCTTTTCTGTTTAACCTATGACACTACTGATAATTCTCTTTTAAAGAGATCATTGTCTAAAAATATTTACCACTGAATATACAAAAATAGTACAAAATAATTTGCTAGTGTCATATCAGGACAAACCCAGATTTCTTGGAATGTTGTTCCAATCCATACAAATCTATTCCCACATAAATTGGTCTCCTTTGGAAAATACAACCAAATGTCTTCTATAGAAATTCTAGCATATTCCTGGAAAATATGACATGGCTCTGAACTAGCTGAAGGAAGGTACCAAACAGTTGGTGACTGTTGCCAAGAGGAGCGCAGAGATATACTATTGGCTTATTGGTGAATAATATTAATACCAAATTAAGTACGAAACATAGTGTTGAATATTTTCTTGGTACCAAACTTCCCATAAAAGTGTTGAACTTATGAATTAGATATGTCAAAGACTAAGGAGTTCACATGTTCATGTCAAGGACCCCTAGCAAAGATGCAACTGTATTTCAATGTTAGCAACGAGACATAAATTCACTTAAACATTTGTCTAAATCAACCAAATAACTCTGAAAATGAATCTAATACATGACTTTTTACCTCCATTCATAATTTGGATCATTGACCGGCATAAGGATAGCTTTGAGTATCAAAGGATCAAAAATGAGGAAAATGACTATGGAAAATGGTGGAATGGGGTATCAAAAAGAGGCCAAAAATGAGTCCCAACAGAGAGTTTCTGGAAACTTGGTTTCCAGGATTGGATGGCCCCAAGACGAAAACCCTTGGGCTTCCTTGTTTGTGTTGCATGAAACCCCAACTCACTTTTGAGGAGATTTCATCCATAAATTTCATGGAGCTTCATCGACATGAATTGTGAACAAATTTGGAGCAGATTTGTGGTTTGGAGTGGGGATCATCCAAATCTCCAATTTGGGCATCATTTTCAGTTGCACTTTGGGAGGTCGAGAATAGCATTGCATTAGTGTTTTGGAGCTCATCTCAAATATTCTTCAAGTTAGTTATTGATATATGTATTTGCATGTAATCTTATTTCAACAAATAAATAAAGTTGAGTTTGTTGCTTATATCTTGTGCTTATTTTAAGTTGCGACGTTTCTAGTTTCCTTGCATTTGAAATTTTAATTGTATTGATAAAACTACACAATTTTATTATGGAGTATTTTTATGGAATAAATTGCTAGGGATTGTAGCCAAATATTCTGAAAGGGATATTACAGTGGTATTAGAGCTGGTTTTCCTACCATCCTGAAAGTTTCTTGTAAAATTGTTGCGCAAGATTTATCATTTATTGTAGGAATCAAATTATGGTTGTGCCAATTCTTGGAATTTATTTACTAAGGGACAAATATTCTTGTAGAGGAGTGAAAAAAATTAATCCCCAAAACCCTAGCCATGAAGAAAATGAATCAAGTAGCAAAGATTGTGTGACTTCCATTTGATGATCCGATTCAGGGGTTGACTTGAGACAGGAGTGAGATTGGTGTTGTAATTAAAAGGGTTGATCTATTTCTCTAATTTATCTGCCCTCTGCTAATTTCTCTCTTCTATTTAGAATCATTTCCTGCGCTGATGCCACTCCTCTGGTTTCTCTATCTCTATTCTTATGACGTTGGTCCTTTTGTAATGTAACCTCTTTGGGAGGCAGGGTATTTTTGTTGGTACTAAGATCTAGTTTGCTTTTGACCTTTTAGACATTAGTAAGATGAGATGACACCACTAAAAAAAAGACCAATCGAACATGTAAAACAATCCTATCAATATAAGACTTCCTTTTTTTTCTACTGTGAAAAAAAAATGATCTCTTTGTAAATCTAGGGTAAAACTCTTATTCAGGTCTCTATAAAATCATGGGATGTCAGAGCCACGTGGATTGAGTACAAAGGGTCCAACCTCCAAATAATATAGAAAGCAATATTCCATACGATGGGCATCCCATTCAAACGCGAAGAATGGGAGCCGCATTTCGAGTCGAATTTATTCAAAGCTGGGGTCAAATCGCAAAATCCAAGAGGTCCAGTATGTCGATTGTTTTTTTCATTTTTCCCAGAAGATCAAATTTCTTGAGTTCATTCTGGAAGCTAAGGGAGGAATTCGCGATTACTACATCAAGCATCCAAAAAAAATTTAAGCAACCGGCCAAATTTTCATAATCAAATTCACTGAGGTTGAGTTCGAAAAGTTGAGAGTACCAGGCAAATGAAAATTTATTGAATTGTTAAGTCATCTTCTTGGACGATGTTCTATGTCAAAACTTTGCAAGGGTGATTTACTAAATTCATAGAGTCAAGTTTAATTGAGTTTAGGCTCATTGAGCTGAGAGGCTTATTCTACAACCCATGTGATGTGTAAGGGTGTCTGTCTTTCATCAAAGTTGAAATTTTGAAATGTCATGTCTGCCAAAATAAAAAAAATTAATTAACCATACAAAACATTTAAATAATGTCTGCTCGCACTCATTCTACAGCCCAATATGATGTGTAAGGGTGTTCTTTGTTTATCAAAGTTGAAATTTTGCTCATGTCATGTTTGCGAAAATAGAAAATCTAAAAAAAAAGTATACAAATATCTTACTCATAAAAAAATTACACGTGAAAAAATTAAATCTATATTTAAAATGGATCTATACTGGTTATAATTCATACCATCCTCCAAAATCAAATAATATGGCATGTATCATCGGATATCATATCAAAAGAGTATAACACTTACCTCAGGAACCAGTGGAGGAGAAAATCCCTGTAGGAGCTAAATTGCCAAGTTTAATTGTGGTATCGCTTGCCAAAGACCTATTTAATCAGCTATCATTTATATATTGATCTTGTGGGCCAAGCACATCAAAGAATGAGACATATTTCTCGAAGGGGTCAAGTTGACTCATAACCCCGTGTTGTTGACCATTCGGATTGTTGAAACCAGAACCGTGTTGCCCTTCTGAAGCCACAATGAAGTAACTCACCAAGTAACATTAGTCAAAAGGTAAAAATACGTGTAGTTGAGATAGTAGAAGTTGCATTATCTAAAATAAGAGAGGCTTAGGCTTATACTAGTAGCATAACTTGAAGAATACAGTGGGATATGACTTGTGTAGTAGCCCACTTGATTGAGTGCCATAATGCCTTGTATATGCTGCAACATTGATGACAAAATGACTATCATTGTATGCTAGTGTTTTTTGTATGGTTGAGTGGAACCAATGCAATGATGTATAACCATATATTATCATAGTTGGATGAGTATGTTGTTGAGTTTATTGATGTGTTGAGCGAGAGGGTTGTTATTGTTGAGAGTCATAGTTGTATGTATGTATTGCTAACGGAATTGGTTCTTGAGAATTTTTAGCCATGTAAAGTTTAATGTTCTACAAAATACGATCATAGCGGTATTTTGTATGTTATTGTCATAAATTTGTATTGATGTATTTTGTATGTTATTGTCATAAATCTGTATTGGTTCCAAATCCTTTTAAGGTGAGTGTGAGTTTCATGAGGTTGATATGTATATGACTAACAGCACATGCATGATGTATGTATGTGGTTGAGAAAAATATATTTGCATATTGTTGAGAGATGTTATTGCTAGGTTTAACATTGTTATTGTTGAATGTAAGAGAGTCCATAGTTGCCTTGTATATGTTGTTGTTAGGGTGCCTAAATAATAACAAAGTTTTGAATATGCCTTATAAATCATCACAATAGTGCATTATTTGATTCCTTAGACTACAATACTTTTTTCAACCAAAGAAAAGTACAAAACAACATACCCTTTTCAAGAGGAGTCCATGTTATTCTACAAATGGAGCAGCCAAGGGATTTGTAGAAGGAACAGGAAATAGGAAATTTTCTCTTTGCACTTGGGTCAAATTTGAAGATCATGAAGGTGTCAGCAGAAGCTCTTCTTAATTTGGATAATTTAGATGCACTTATTTCCGAACTGAAACATTCAAATTGGAAGAATCTAAATTTGGCCCCGAAACCAACAATGTTTTCCCTGATATAACATAAGTTATTAGATCACCCTTGTGAAGGGGTAAGACTTGAAGTTGCCTATTGTCTTAGTGAGATCATATTACGGCTAACTTCACCTATACCTCCTTATAATGATGATATTATTAGGAAATTTTTCCAGCTAATAGTAGAAAGCTTCTAGGAGTTGGATAACGCAGTGGGTCCTACCCATGGGAAGAAACCCCAGATTTTAGAAGGCATGGCCAGAGTCAAATCATATGACATCATGCTTGATCTAGAGTGCAATGATTTGATTCTTCAAATGTTCTAATACTTCTTCAACATTAAGGAACATCATCCAAACAATGTCCAAACAAACATGTAGTCTATTTTGTCTTTAGTTATGGGAGATTGTGATGTCATTCACAAGAAGTTGTTGTCCAAGTTCTTATCCATTTATAGGAAGGAACAATTTGTCTTACCTATTTCTAATGAACTAGCCGAAAGGTTAGTTGAGTTGGACGTAAAATTGTTCAGAAGGCATTTGACCAAGGGGAATTTGATGAAGATGTGAGTTTGTGGTGAAGACAAGGATGCAAAGGCTCAAACAGGAAGCAAGAGTGAATTAAGAAGGAAAAATCGTTGCTTCAACTACAAGGGGCCTTAGGATCCTAATCACTCATGCTCAGGTAAAATGATGGAGATGATAGAGGTAGCACAAGAGGAGATTCCTTCTCATCATTTTGATGAGAGTGAGATGAGTTCGTCTACTATAGAGTATGAGCATTCATGTGGAGATATTGAAAACAATCAACCTATGCATCCATGTTTGATGATTTAGAATGGTGAGCAGCATATTAATCTTGTGTGTGAAGAGTTTCAAGAAAAAGACACTTGAAGAGACTTGGGGGATGCGCCATTAGAGATGATCCAGCATGAAGAGCACTTAGAGGAGAATGAATCAGAGGAGGAGAATGACACACACAGTATGCATGATGGATAACCTTGGGAGAACCAATTGAAGGATCAAGTTGGAGTCATGGTTGATGGAGTTTACCATCCCTATTTGGCACCAACCATTGCTGAAGTGCAAGTAAATGCAAAGGTATCCAACAGGACTATAAGACTTCCAAATGGTAGCCACAAGGACAAGATTGAGCATATCAGTATAGATCTTATGGTGATGAAGAAGAAGACCCAAACACTCTGAGACACCATCTTGCATACATTCAGTGAACTTGAGTTCCTTGGAGTTAGGCGTGTCAAGATCGCTGCCCAGATTTCCAATATTGGGGAACAACTAAAATGCCTAGCAAGGTAGCAAGAGGAGTATACTTGGGAGTTTCAAAGTGGCCCACTTCTGGAGTACATAGACAAGGATTGTGGCACTATTAAGCCACTTCATCATAGTGGAGAGGAGGTTTCGTAAGGAGATGTAAAATATTCTACTTGGTTTTTGCAGGTTGGCCTATATTGAGCAATAGGCCAATAGTTTACGAGTGTTTCAATGTTGCAGCATCAGCATGGTAGGGTTGTTTCTTGTGCGAACATTTATGCACAAGTTCTGGACTAGAGGATGGATTGGCGGGAGATTAAGAGTTGGTATCCTACTAAGTGGATCATTTATGGAGAAACATCCGTAGTCAAGGACAAAATACAGTTGGAGCCATGGGATATGGGGAATAACGAATTTCCATGTAGCATTGAGATCCAAGTGGATCTATTAGTGATCAGATGAATCAGCGATTTATTTGGGATCCAAGTATCAAGGGATCCACTCATGATTGGATGACATGCATACATGACGTGGTACAATGGTATAGATGGCATCTGATTATTGGTGTGAAAACAGATTTACAGTCGAAAAATGTGGATTGCTTGAGGGAAAATGTGGATTTCTTAAGGGAAAGCAATCTTGGAGCGAGAGGATTTGTAATGTCCCCATTTTTAGTTTCCCTTATAAAGTAGTTAGGATGGGTTTCCAGGGTTTGTGACAGTGAGGTCACAAGGGTGAGATTACATCATCAGATCACCCAAAGGGTTTTGAGGAGATTTAGGAGGTTTGATGGGGTTCACTTGATGTATTTCATCATTAGGTTTAGTTATGCACAAATCGTTCTTAGTTTTGTTGCATTCTGACTATTCCCATAAAATGGGGTTATTATCAAGCATGTTTTGATTATAAATGCTAAAGGTATTATTGGGAGCAGACTATTTGAAGAAACACCTTAGTATAATAGCTCGTTGGAACCAGAATGAATAGATCCATGGTTAAAAGTGGATTTCAGTGTTGGAGAAAGCATGGAGGTAGGTTAATCATTTTCCAAGATTAAAAGTGACTTTGATTAGTCACTTTATTAAAATTAAAGAGTGGAAAAGTTCTTAATTGGAGAAAAAGGCCAAAAGGGGAAAAGTGAATCACTTAGATAAATTAAGGGGAGGAATCCTCTAGAATGAAAATTTCTATAAGGTGCTTATAGAAGGTTGGAGATTTATCCATCAAGTCCTTAAAAGGGAAGCAAATAATTTGGGATATCTGGGATTTGAGATATTTTCTTTGGGAGAGAGTTTATGGAAACTTGATTTTTAGGATTGGAGATCCCTAGGATGAAAACCCTTGTGTTTCCTTGTGTGTGGTGGTCAAAACCACAACCCACTTTTGAGGAGATTTCATCCATAAATATCATGAAGATTCATTGGAATCAATTGTGAACATATATGTGGATTTGAGTGGGGATCATCCAAATATCCAATTTGGGCGTCATTTTCAATAGTTATTTGGGAGGTCGGGATCAGCATTGCAGTAGTGTTTTGGAGGTCATCTAAGTTATTATTCAACTCAGTTATTGATATATGTATTGGTATTCATTATTATTTCAATAAATACATAAAGTTGAGTTCATCTCTTATATCTCGTGTTTATTTCAAGTTGTGGCATTTCTAGTTTCCTTGCATCTAAAACTTAATTGCACTGATAAAACTATGCAATTTTATTATGGAGTATTTTTATGGAATAAATTGTTGGGGATTTTAGCAAAATATTTTGAAAGGGATAACACATATTAGCACACTGATTTACCCTAAAGCTATGGATATTTTTATGGCACTCAGAATAATAGAAAAATCCAAACTACCTTTAGCTAAATTAAAATTGAATTGTAGGTTAAATTTGGTTTTGGGATTTGAGAAACTAGTGGAGAATTTAACAAAACATTGCGAATAGTATTTATGGAATGCTTATACTAAATAGAGTTTAAATATCACCCCCCTAGTACTTATGATGTGGTGAATGGGATGGACTCATTGGAGGGACACCACACCTTCATAAATTGTAGGAATAAAATATTAATTTGAATTGATGACCTTGGGATATCAATGGTTTTGTTAGAATTATGAAGCCAATACCTATTATACAAATAATATGGATATAATTAAAATGGAACTGTAAAAGAGGTGGAAGTTTGTACAATTATGAAGATAAAATATATGGAAAAAAATGACATGACCTTAGATGGAATCTTGTATCAAAGGAATTTAATGATGTATTTCCAAAAAATATACTCGAACTTTCCCCACAAAGGTAATTTGATTGCACATTTGAGATAAGGCCTATGTAATAAATGGTGTCCATGGCTCCTTATAAGATGCCTATGCTTGAGTTATTGGAGTTGAAGTTGCAAATCCAATAATTGTTCAATAAAGCATTGCTAAAACCTAGTGTTTACCTTGGGGAGTGCAAATGTTGTTTGTTAAGAAGGGTGGCACAATGATAATTTGCATATATTATCAACAGCTTGGCAAGATAACAATGCAAATACCCATTTTTGTAAATGAATGACATGTATGACAAACTTAGATGTGCAAATGTGTTTCCTAAGATAGATATGAGGTTAGTATATCATCATCTAAGGATTAAGGAAGAATATATTTACGAGACAACTTTTAGAACAAGGTATGGACACTATAGAATTGTATTAAATTATTCCCTTTCCCTTGAAATTTATAATTTTTTTAATAGTGTGATTATGAAGTATTTAGACAGGTTCATATTGGTATTTTTAGATGATATTTTGGTTTTTTCCTAGAAAGAAGAGCATGGTCAATTGGTGTTAATTGGTTAAGGGAGAAGAAATTGTATACAAAGTTATTCAAAAGTGTTGTTTCAATTAGATGAAATCCCATTATCTAGGACATCATATTTGAAGAACACACATCAATGGATCATAAAAATATTAAATCCATAATTGAATGTCTAGTAATGAAAGTGTTATATAAGTGAGAAGCTTTATGGGATTAGCATGATATTATGATAAATTTGTAAAAGATTTCTCAAGAATAGTTAACCCAATAACTCTTTTGTAAAGAAAGGGAAATATGTTTGAATGGAATGAAAGGTGCACAAATGATTTCAAAACATTGAAAGAATTATTAAAAACCAAATCCATTCTATGAATACCAATTCTAGTGGGAGACTAAAATCATAGTATGCATCAATACATAATTAGAAGGATTGGGTGGAGTTTTAATCCAAGAATAAAAGTAATAGCCTATGAGTTAATAAAATCGAAAGATGGTGAGAAAAGCTACTAACTCATGACTTGGAGTCACCAAAATGTAATACTTCATGCCTCACAAAGATGGAGACATTAGGTCTTGGGGTGCATATTCAAAATTAGAATGGATCACCTTACACAATTGATTCACTCAAACCAACTTAAATTCTAGTTATATGTGATGGTTAGAATTTGTGTGAATAACGTTTTTGAATAGTGTGTGTGAAGGGAAAGAAAACAAAGTGGTTGATGCCTTGAGTCACAAATAAGATTTGTGTTCCATAAGCATAGCAAAAACATATTTGAGGAAAAATATTATGGAATATTCAAAGTCAAATTCTTGATAGAAAGAAGAAAAAAAGATGAACCAAACAGATGCAACTAGTGATAGAATTGCAAGATATTCCTTTAGAACATGGACTACTCAAATTTACAAAAGAATATGTGTGTCACTTGTCAATGTATTATGAAATTATATTTCGGTGGAAGGTCATGGTGCAACTTATTTAGCATGTCTTGGTGTAAGGAAGATGACAATAAATCTTATGAGGTCATTTTATTGGCCTAGAATGAAGTTAGTTTTGTAGTCCACTATTTGGAATGTCATAAAGTTAAGGAAATGCATAGGGATATGGGAGGATTGAATAGCTCCTTCATAACAATTCAAAAAATAAATGGGAAGTGTCTTCAATGGATTTTATCATGACATTACCCATAACTCAATTTGGACATTACCCCCATGAATCCATAATGGTAGTGGTGGATAACTTGTCCAAAAATGTAAATTTAATACCAAAAAATATAACATAAAGCTCCAATGATAATAGAAATATTTGTAAGGAACATTGTGAGATTGCATGGAGTGCCTAAAAAAAATATATATATATATAGAGCTTCAAGGTTCACTTGAATATTTTAGACCAATTTTAATGAATCTTTGTGGACTAAGTTGAATTTTACCTTAGGATAGCATATCCAAATCAGTCATTAAACAAAGACTAAATCAAGTGCTTGAAGATATGTTGAGGATGTATGTTATGGATCGATGAAAACTGTGAGAGGATTACTTCACTTTGGTAGAATTTTCCTTTAACAACAGTGATTACTCATCACTTGGAACAACTCCATTTGAGGCTATATATGGAAGTGTAGAACACCACTCAATTATTACATAGAAAATGTAGTGGTGATAAGGCCAAATATGTTATAGAAAAGGAAGATCGGACTCATACTTTTTAGGAAAAGACTAAAAGAAGAAGTAGCATGCAAAAGAGTGATGCGGATTTGCAAAAAAACCACTTGGAGGATCAAGTAGGAGGTAAATTGTTTGTCAAAGTTAGACCTCATAAAAAGAAAAAGATATGGTAAACTTGCTCCAATATTTTAATGACATATCTGCATGCTACATTATGATATATAGCATGAAGTACTTAAAAATATAAGATTTATAATGCTTTTAAGCTCACTTGAATATTTTGGACCAGTTCTAATGAATTTTTGTGCACCAAGTTGAATTTACCTCAGGGTACCACTCACAAATCAATGGTTAGATGAAGTGAGCAAATCAAGTGCTCGAAGGTATGTTGAGGATGTATGTTATGTCTCAATGACATATGTGAGAGGATTAATTTTCTTCGGTGTAATTCTCCTTTAACTATAGGGATTTCTCATCACTTGGAATAGCCCCATTTGAGGCTATATATGGAAGTGTTGAACACCATTCAACTATGACATAATGGATGTAGAAATGAAAAATATGTTATAGGAAAGGGAAGATCAAGTCATAATTAAAAACTCAAATAAAAATAAGAAGTTCCATGCAAGAAAGTGATGCAAATTTGCATAGAACCCACGGGGAGTATCAAGTAGGAGATAAATTATTTGTCAAAGTTAGACCTCACAAAAAAGAAAAATGTATGGTAAACTTGCTCCAAGATTTTAATGGAATGTCCTCATGCTACACTAACATGTGACATGATCCTCTAACCTCTTATCGGTAACCAATAATCATGCAACATATATCTAAGAGAAAGACATAAATAGCCACATCATCTTGGGACTCATAAATAACAATTTAATTAAAGGTTCCCATGGTTAGTCTATTTTCGTGTTAGTGGAGAAACTCCTCCTCATGATTCATCCTTGTGATATAACCCCCATGGTTCATCATTATGATACAACCCATGCCATGGGCCTTCCCCATATATATTTACACCATCAAATCACCTCTTTACATCCTCACCTTTGTGGACCTACCTTGACTAAGAAGGGCATGTACGTGCTAGCAACACAACCACATGTCACCATTTGACATAAACACTTATATGAGCCACTTACACTTAAAAAGAAGTCATAATTCCCTTAAAGAAAAAGAGGGTAAAAATAAATATGAAATAGAGGAAGGTTATCGAACTATAGTTAAGACACTTTGAGCCCTTTAGTAATAGCAAATGTGAATCAACTATAATGGCAATGACCATTCTAAATGAGGAAGTTAATGGGACATATAAACTAGGTACATTCAATAAATGTTAAATGTTATAATGAGGTTTTGAAAATGGCAAGGAGTAAGTAGCATGGGTCGCACAATTAATATTATGATAGCACTATAGCCAATAAAAAATCAATTGTCATCACAAAAATTTGATCCTTGACTACTAATCTACCTGAACCAGCTATGTGAAACAAGTCAAAAATCCATGTGGCCCTACCACATCAAGTGATGTGGCTTACTACATAATCCACCACTAAGAAAATATATCATGCAAATAGTTAATCGAATAATTCAAAAAATGTATGTGAATTAATTAATTTAATATTTCAAAAAATGAATGTAAATTTTGAAATTTGAAAATTTAGTGTTAAGTTAACTCAACTTACTTCCATTGGTTACTCACCTTTTGATTCCAGCCAAAAATTTCAACATATAACACCATGTGAACTATCAAAGTAGTTGTGTCTATAAAAAAAATCATCTCATCGAAGATGAGGGAAAAGGAATTGCATTCATTCAAATGCAACATAAATATTCGCCACAAAAAATGTAAGGCATTCATTAAAACCCAAATAAAAGTATAAAGATATTCATGATTATATCAGCACCTCACCACATCAACAAAGGGGGAAACCTATATCTATACTTGCATAAAAACAATTTAGTCAAATATCATAAATTAAAACCATTATAGTCTGACATGTACATTATAACTAAATAATGTAGTTGGGACTCGTCCATTTAAACGTGGTTTAGTGTTACAAACATGGAATACATTATGTTGTCAACATTAATAACCTCAAATTCTATAAAGTCCCTAGTTTAGAAAAACACATGGAATTCCTCCACATGGGATAATATCCCAAAATTTGACCCACTACTTGTTAAAATAGACTAATGCATATCCAAACATGGTTTCTGTCAAAGTCAAATCACTTCAATTGGTAAAAAAAAAGGGCATAAGAGTATGTAGGTTTCCACAGTCCATCATAATAATAAGAATGTTGTTTTTGGAGATTTTTACTATGTAAATGGGAGAATTATGTCCAACGTTTCGAGTGGACACTCCACCCATCCTTAGGAACCAAATGAAGTTGAATGATTAGAAAATAGTGCAGCATGATTAAAAATATGTGAAGAGAGGGTAAAGGTGAACGTTAGATTCAAAGGTCAAATGAACGTTTAGAATTAGAGGACATATATGAAAAGTCAAACCAAAAGACCAGGAAATAGGGAGTAATAATAGTGAAGAATTGGTGACATAGATTAATGAATAAATAAATAAAGGGGCATTTTGTCCTCTCAACAAAATAATTTTCTCTTTGTTAATTATTTTAGCAAATTTCCTCATTTGGGTGACTTTCTTCAATGAGTATGATTGTAAATTAAAATAACGTCAATCTAATGATAGGAAATGTAAATTATTCTAAATTAAGATATTGTAGTATATATACTCTATTTATGTTACAAAATAATTATAATAGTAAACCTATATCATTCTTATAAGATATTTATGTTAGTTAATGTTAATTTAAAATTTTGGTGGTGGGATAGGGAAGGGGTAGCTACCCAACTCTAATACAAGTAACAAAGTTTATAAAAAAACATTTTTTTTGTTTTCAAGCCATTGTTTTTCAACTACACAAATAATATATCTACAATTACTACTATTTAGATAAGAATAATTGGCACTTAAGTGAATAAAATCACTATAGAATACAATTTACTACTCCTAGAGATGTTGAATATTCACCTTGTTTTGCCTTCATTAGTTTTTCTACAACATGAATAAGTTTTGTAGTCATATTTGTGGAATGATTAATTTCACATGCTAAGAGAAATTTTTCTTACAACAAACATAATAAAATAAATTAGACGTAGGTAAAATTTTGCTATTGTAAATTATATAATAAATGACATCAATCAATTGTAAAATAGGAAACATATTTACTAATAAAAAACTATTACACAATGAAAAAAATTGTGAGAAAAATAAAATGAGCATAACAACATACCACCAACAAACTTGCAAGCATATCTCAATATATGTACAAGTTTTCAACATCAAAGGAATTCCTTCAAAAATGAAGAAAATGGACAATGGTTTTATATCCACTAATCCATAGCAACTTAATTCCTGAAAACATAAAGTACAAATTCAAAGCAGTGATATAATGATCTCCATAAATTAAAATGTCTAAAGTATCGCACAAATTGTAAGCTTAATAGAAACCCCATCTCTCTTTTTCTAAAATTAAATTTTGATTGGGTCTCAAAGGGTAGGACAAACAAATATGGGAGAACTAACAAGGAATGAGATAGGAAAACCAAGGGAATTGTATACAACAAACATTTATTTGGCCACAAATAATAATGTAGAAATTCTAGCCCTTTATAAGGGTATGAAGCAACACAAAGTATAGGCATTAAGTTTTTGGTAGTAGAAGGTAACTCCCTAATTATTGGAGAGATACTCAAGCATATTCATTTACATAAATCCTTAGCAAATTACACCTAGAATCACCCATTTAGGACATTCTACAAATGATAATTGATTCCATGTATTAAGGCTAAACCATATAAGAGTGGGAAATAAAGTACTAGATGGTTTGACAATTAAAGACCGAAGTTGGAATGGGGAGCCCGATTTTTTTGGAAAGATGAATTGAATCATTACAATCAACTTAAGTACAAATGGATTAATTGAAATGTGAGAATCCACCAAACCAATGAGAGACAAAATGCAAAAACAACCTAACCCATGGCACTAGGGACAAGGGAAAAAAATGGAATCAAAGATTAAGGGAAGAGAGATCCAACAATCTACATCAAGTAATTTGTTTTATCTTGTTTCCTATTGTTACTTTGTAACAGATAACAAAATATGGGGCTTATCAACCAAGGTTAGTTTTTGTATTTCACTTTGCTTCTCCATGGAATAAACAATGAATAAGGTGGAACAAGTGGCATTTGGGCATAAATTTGTGGATATATATCCATTTAACACAATTTTTGTTTATCCGCTCTGATTCACCACTTATATCAAAATCATCTATGGGTTGTGTTGGTAACTACCAACCTAAATCAATCTTTAAGCCCAAACCTATCAAGCACTGAGAGGGATCAGATTTCTTAATGTGTAACTATTTTTATTTTTAACATTTTATTCCATGTCACTACTGATTTCCTCATATTAAATAGTTAAAAAATTACACATTCTCAATGTTTAATATGGATTCATATTGGTTTGTGTAAATTTTTAGCTATTTATTTTCTATTTAATTTATTCTTTTATTTATTTTTTAATATAACAATATGTTATGTCAGAGAACGATTGGAAGGAAACCTCAGGAGGACAATGGGGTTAGGGTATCGAATCCGACCCCATTCACAGTTTACAGAGACCGCAGCTCGTCTCTTTCATCAGCCACCATAACCGCCTACCTTCATTGCAGCTCCCGTTATCAACAATTCTTCAGCTAACAGACTCATTTTTACTGGTTTAGGTCACTCACTTGGACAATTCCAGTTTTTCCTCCGACATCTCCCTGTTTCCTAGCTCTTTCCTGCAGGCAGCTGTCAATTGCACTAAGCAACAGTTATGGATGATCTCCTCGATTATTCTACGAACCCATCAGTGGAAGCACCCATTTGGAAAAATCCCAGAACCACTGCAGATGATTTTTTCCTTTCGGCCATGAACTCACCTAGGAAGTTGAAGCTCTCCCCACATTCTCTCGCTCTAGCATTCCTTCCATATCGCTTCTGGATGATGCATCATCTATTTAGGAGTATATATCCCAGCCTCCCTCGCCACACATTTTGACAACTTCTGAGCACTCAAAATTTTCGGGCCATCAAACCCTAGGAGCGGCTCATGGTTTGAAACCCTCTTTGGCTAGACTGAAGGAATCCTCGGTCACACAACACCCGGACTCAGCATTGCAGGCCCCCGCAACATCTGTGTCGTTGGTCTCAGAGGTTCCACCTCTTAGCAACTTCACAGGTATTAGCACCATCCTTGGGTTCTTTGATTCCATTCCAACGAAGCAACCGACCGCGGCTAGGGTTGCTAGGCCTTCTGCGGACACTCATTCGACTGGGGTTCCTGAAGCAGCAAACAAAAGGAACTATAGGGGATGTAAACGAAAGAGGTGCTTGATATTACAGAGCAGTGAGGTATTCCTCAAGCTAATTGAATATATCCCACTTTTAGAGGCCATGGACTCCGCTGAGAAAGTTCTGGTAGGGTGTGTCTGAGGTCGGAATTACAGTGTGGAAAGACTACAACAATGGAAGATGGAGGTATGGGGACACCATCTGAAGGACCCTCCCAGAGTACAGACTTTCGTCAAGGGTTGGTTCGCACTGCGATTCACTTTCTTAGCACATACAAACTGGATACTTTCCATAATTTGGCACATTGACCAGGCCCTTGTTCTCCTCAGACGGTGGACACCAATGTTCGATCCGAAGCTTGAGAGGGTCAACGCAGGGCCTATTTGGGTTCATCTCCGGGGACCCCCCTTCCATTTTTGGACAAAAGACATTTTCGGGAGGATAGGGGACGTAATTGGAACCTATATCACATTTGATGCCTCCTTTCAAACTATGGGGTGTATGGCTTTTGCTAGGATATTGGTGCATCTTGACCTCTTGGATGGTCTGTTGGAGCACATAAATATTCAATGGAGAGATACTACTAGGCAACAGCTTTTGGATTATGAGGGCGTCCCCTTCAGGTGTAGGAGGTGTCATAAAGTGGGGCATCTCTTCAAAGATTTCACCCTCAATGGAGGTCGCATAGGAGGGCTTCTCATCAGGAACTAGAGGAGCAAGAGGAACTGTATCATGGGGAACCTGTACAAGAGAATCAGCCAAGGGTGCATGAGGAACAACCCCGGCACACAGTATCCACTATGGAGAGGACTGATATACTGATGGGCTCAGAGAGTTTGGCCACGACACCTACACCGACTACCCATAAGAAATGAGGCAGACCTCCTCACTGTTTGCCTCCTCAACAACCTAGACCTTCCATGGCAGCATCTAGCGATACTAATACTTCAGGTAAGAATCTCACGCATTCTGTACCCGCTCAATGTTTCTCTCATATACAGGTGATTGAAAACCTTATCATTGAAGATAGGCATTTCAAGAATTCAAAGATAGAGCTTATAGGGTCATTCATAGAAGAGGATCTGAAGAAGATTTACCACATACCTGATCCCTAGGACATCTACAACATCGCATTTATGGATAACTTTGCAAAGAAGAATCCAGACCCCTTCAATCTAATTCAGGGTTGAAGGGTGTTAGACAAAAAATTCAAGTATGACAAATCGGGTATGTATGATATAGCCTCTTTGGAAAACCCCTACAACTATGTAGCAGCCATGTTATGTAGATTGTATGGGCTTGAGATATCTGGTCTTTCTTTGGGTTCGGGTTTTGAAATTCCAATGGTTACAACTGCATAGTTAAATTGTGACATTGCACCCCCTTGCCCATCTATCCCTCACACTCTCCCTTCTTTGCCTATTTCCCCCCTCCTACTATCTCATCTTCCTCGACTACTCCACCTTTTGGGTACCTCACTCGCCCAAAGTCCAAGAAACAGGTGATGGATCACATTAGAATTGATATTGTCCCCTCTCCTCCTCTCCCTAAACTTCATCAAGTTCGACCCTCTTCCCTCGCCAAAGCTCGATCACAAGCAGACAATGAAATTGCTTTAGGTATTCAGTCCACCATTCCTGGGGTCCTTAGAGCCAAAGAAACCCCCATAAAACCCCCTCCATGAAGATTATGTCCTTTAACTGTAGAGGGTTGGCTAGGCCTAAGAAAAAACTAACATTTCGTCAGTTAGTTGGTACCAACTCGTTGGACCTCATATTTTTACAGGAAACCCTCGGTCCTGCAACAAACATTTCCCTTTCCCTTGAACATATGCTTCCTGGATGGCACTTTTTTGGACTTGATGCTCATGGGCATTCTGGAGGGCTTGACTTGGGATACAATTCCCATACTATTAAGTTACTTTCTAACTGGGATGGATCCGGATTCACTGGAGCAGATATTCACTCTGCTGACCTGGGCATGTCTTTCAGAATCATCAACATTTATGGGATATGCCATCACAGATCTGAATTTTGGGAACATCTCTTAGGTTCAGCTTTATTTTCTGTGGACCATCTCATACAAGGTGGCGACCTCAACTTCTCCATCAGACATGTAGAGTCCTAGGGCCATCATGCTCAGAGAGACCCCCTCTCAGAATTTTTATTAAACATTCTGGAGTCTTTCCATCTGATCGAAATCCCTCCGGCCAAGATACAAGCTACCTGGAGAAATAATCAGATAGGGGAGCATGGACTGACTAGGAAGTTGGACTGCTTCCTATTCAAGGAGAATGTAATGGATTTAGGGCTCCTAATTAGACAATGGGTTGGATTTGGAGGGATCTCGGATCACCTGCCTATATATATGGAACTAGATGGGGGCAGCACCAAGCCCAAGGGACCATTTAAATTATGCTCTGCTTGGCTCAAAGAAGCCTCTTACATCAGCTTGGTTACTGACTATTGGAAAGCAAATCCTCCTGGAGTTAGAGGACATATAACTGAAGGATTTATTAATAATCTCTCTGAGCTGAAGACACTGTCTAAGAAATGGGCACACCAAAAAAGAACACAAGATGATCTTTCCCTCTGACAAATAGAACTCGAGCTGTATGATTTTGGAAATGAACAGATTGGTTTTTACACCTCTGATGACCATAAGGAGAAGATAATTTCCCTCTATGTTGCTCGTAAGAAGATTCTTAAGGACAGGGAAGAAGTCTGGAGGCTTAGAAGCAGAGCTATATGGATGAGGGAAGGTGATGCCAACTCCAAGTTATATCACAAGTTCGATAATGGGAGGAAGGCGATCAATACCATCTCGTAGCTTCCAGATGATCATGGACATATTGCTAACACCTTTCCTCAGCTAGCTTCGCTGGCCACATCATATTTTAAAAAAGCATACAATGCTCCCAGGGATACTAATTTGGCTGAAATAATCAGAGTGGCTCAATACTTCCCTCGATTCGTGGAGGCCAAAGAGGGTATAGATTTGATGAAGGTGGTTACCCTAGAGGAGTTGGAAGCCACATTAAAATGGTTCAAAAGGGACAAGAGCCCTGGACCCGGTGGCAGGTCCATTGAATTCTATCTTGCATTTTTTGACATCATCGGTACAAACTTGTTGCATGTCTTTGAGGACTCTAGAACTAGTGGACACTTTGGGGCCGCCATAACATCCACTTTCATAGCTCTTATTCCAAAATCTGATAACTTGTCCTCTTTCGACGAATATCTCCCCATCTCCCTCTGCAACAGCTTATATAAGATCGCTGCTAAAATTATAGCGAATTGGTTGCGTCCCATTTTATCTACTCACATTTCACATGAACAATTTGCCTTCCTTCAAGATAGGTAGATTTATGAAGTTGTCAGCACAGCCTAGGAAGTACTACACACCTTGTACATAAAAAGCCACAAAGGTATGATTCTGAAGGTTGATCTATCAAAAGCATTTGACGGAGTGAATTGGTTGTATATTAGGATGCTTTTAACTCATTTGGGTTTCCCCTTCAACTTTATCAAATGGATTATGTGTTGCATCACTAACATTTCGTTCAGTGTTCTGGTTAATGGAAGTGCTTCCCCATTTTTCTTCTCGGAAAGGGAGTTGAGGTAGGGATGTCCTCTTTCCCCATTTCTTTTTCTCCTGGTCATGGAGGGGCTCAGTAGAAACATAAAGGAGGAACACATAAGAGGCAAACTAAAATGAATCAAGATTACAAATTATTGCACACTCACGCATCTCCTATTTGTGGATGGCTTTCTGATTTTTATCAATGGCAATATTGGTGATCTGACCAATATTAATACAATTTTCTCCTCATTTCAAACTGATGCAGGGATGATGATAAATGACAGCAAATCTACTCTTACTGTTGTAGCTTGCTATCATCATGAGATTATGTTTGCACTTCAACGCTTCATATTTACACAGCTGAGTCTCGTTGAGGGTTTGAAATATCTGGGGTATAAGCTAAAACCAATTGGCTACAAAATTGCTGACTAGACTTGGCTCATTGCTAAGTTGGAAAAAATATTAAACATCTGGTACCTCAAGTATCTATCTAGGGTTGGTCGTCTCACACTCATCAAGGATGTCTTGGAGGCCACTCTCGTATATTGGATGTCCTTGGTGTGGATTCCAAGGGGTATACTATCTAGGCTACAAGCACTTTGTTGTAGATTCTTATGGATGGGTGGCCAGCCGGGAAAGATATTTGCCTAGGTCAAATGGGATGCCTCAACCTCCCCAAAAAATGGGGCAGCTAGGGTTTAAAAAAAGTGGATGATTTTTTCACAACTCTGGCTGCAAAACTTGGATGGCAACTTGTTACATCTGACAGCCTTTGGACCAAAGTGACTTCGGCTAAATATATTGCATCATTACAGATATTGGATTGGATCAGAAGACCGAACAGGACCTCTACTGGAATCTCGACCATATGGAAGGTTGTCATCAAGGCACTAGACCCTATTCAGGCAGGCCTTACATGGAGGATCAACTCACGCCACAATATTAGAATTAGGATTGATCCGTGGATTGGTTGCGGGAATTCATAAAGATTGCCATATGGGCTACTCCAGCATCTTCGGGAACAAAATATCACATCTATTGCCCATATTACTGACGACACAAATTCCACTTTTCTATATCAAGCATGGAAATTTGTACACCAGTTGAATATCCCCCCACAGTGGCACCAGGACTGGTTGGGCTTCACTCAGGCACTATCATAGGCCCACATTCGCATTACTGATGGTGATGATGAACTAATCCAGACATTATCCAAGTCAGGCAAATACACTCCAAAGGAAGGATATTTGGTCTTGTCGGATGCTAGGAAACCTTAGATCCTTCAGCCATGGTGGAAACACCTTTGGAAGCTGAAAGCTCCCCCCAGGACACGTCTTCTCATGTGGTGTATTTTGAACAACAAAATCCCCACTAGGGAGAACCTTATGGAGTGCACTTTTCATGATCCTCACTGGTGTTATCTATGTAACAGGGATAGAGAATATGTAAACCATCTTTTTCTCACTTGTCCGGAAGATCGAAAGCTATGGATCATACTATTTGATGTTGTATCTCCACCTTGTAACTAGATAAATGATTCTGTTATTTAGGCCTACCACTCATGGTTCACCTGTGCATCCCCCTTGAAGCTTTGAAACCTCCCCCTACTAACCTGTTGGGAAATCTGGATTGCACACAATCTTCTAATATTTCAGAATACCCCTCCCCATTGGTCCATTATTTCTACGAAGGTCTTGGTAGATTATGCACAAATTCCTGATGATCCTCCACCTCCTCAATCCAGGAACATCATCCCTGAACAATATGATCCTCTCAGGCCCTGGGCATACTTTAATAGGGCCGCACAAGAAGAGGGATGTGGTGGTGGAGCTATACTTCACATAACTACAACACACTCATATAGTTTGCTCTTTGGATTAAGAAGGGGCACCAATAATTTTACAAAGTTATCAACAGCAAAACGAATAATACATTTTTCCTTGGAGAAAAACTGTCGAGCTCAACAATTATTTGGGGACTCAAAAATTATTTGTGACTGGTTGATTGGATCCACTAGATGCACATTTTACTCTTTGAGACATATTCTAGATGAGACTCTGAGATTGATTACTCATTTTGAATTTTTTTACTTGTAATCATATCTACAGGGAGCGATCGTCTATCCAAAGAAGTTGCCCTCTGGGAACCGGGTATCTGTTTTATCCGCGAACAAAATGTAGAAGAACACTACGAATACTACCACTGGCCTTTTATGGAAAATATGAACTAGAGCATATGGTATATATTTAATTTTTGTTTATTGTATATATTGCATTGTTGGACAGTTTACACATTACATGATTATCTCAGTATATTTTTGGTATGTTACCTCACTGCGTGGATCAAAGGTAACTAGTTTTTTTACTGTTGTTCTTTTTTGGAACTGAACATTGCTATTCTGATGATGACAGTCGTGTCATTGATAGTTGTCGAATATGCACATGCATCTACAAAATGTAATTTCTCTCTATGAATGAAATTACGAATTTTTCCATGGGAAAAAAAAACAATATGTTATTTCCATTAACAACATCAGCCCCCATGAGCGCCTTGCTACTTTATGATCTTCAAGAGATAGTGAAATTTATTTGTAATCATTCAAATGGTATGCAAAAAAACTTGGAGGTTTATGCTGAAATTTATTGTTAGTTTGAAAATCATGTCATGTATGGGACTAGCATATATAAGGTTAAAAAGCAAAACATGTGAATCTGATGTTTTTATATTCTTGTTAAAAAAAATTCAAGGGGGGAAAAGCCTATCATAACTTAATTTTCAAACCACATCAGAAGTAATCAGTGGCTACTATTGCTCATCATCATTATTCAAGGAAAATCATGCCACTTGAAATGACACATTGGTAGTTCATAAGGGGAGGCAAACTTTTAGTCCTACTGTATACTTGTAGGTCTTATGTCATTAACTTGTTTCCTTGTGTCTGAGGAAAATGTGCTCCTAAACAAAGAAGAAAATTTAGGTGTTACTCCAACACCAAAAGCCCAGAACAAGAAAACCAATATCCCTTGTGGTCAATATTGAGTCTTCCTCCAATGGGATCATGTGCCTTCTAGTAGCAACTAACCGTAGTCATATGCATGACACCATATACAATCCATAATTCCAAATGAACCTCTTACCTAGAAGGTAAGTTCCCATAAAATATTATAAGCCTCTGGACTTTAATTCCCCAAAGAAGTGATTAGTTTTCTAAGACCTCTACATATCTTAATTGGAAAATAAGCTAAAGGTTCATATGGTCATTAGATAAACAAAATCCACTACAACTCTTACCTAGAAGGTAAGTTCCCATAAAGTATTATAAGCATGTGGATTTTAATTACCCAAAGAAGTGATTATTTTTCTAAAAGCTCTACATATTTTAATTGAAAAAAAAAAAACTCTAAAGGTTCATATGGTATTTAGATAAACAAAAGCCACTACAAATATAATATTCTCTCATAAAAGAGAATCTCTATTAACCAAACCATAAAACTCTTAATCCAACCAATGATCTTATTAAAATTGTATACCCTAAGAACATTAAAGAGTACAAAATTATGGTGTTGTATATAAACCTTTTGTTAATTCTCATTTCCTAGCATTATATGTGCATGCTTGAAAAATAAAAAGTGAATGTATTCATGTTTTGGAGAAAATGAAGAATGGAAAGGAAGTTTCATATAGCCAACTATACTTCCTCTTTAATGATAGCACAATCTACAATCTCTATGATTTTGTAATTATAGTTGCAATTGCTACAAACCCTATTTCATCACAATGTCACATGCAAACAAGATTTGAATAATCTACCCCCTCCTTTATTATAGTGTCACAAACCTTCACAGGGTTATGGAATTGCTATTGCATTTTCTCAAATGATATTATGCATGTGAAGGTTTTAACCCTATATAGAAAATACTTACAAAAGAATTCTTAAGAAAAACAGAAAAGGCAAAATGGTAATCACAGAAAATATACACAGATATTTTCTCTTGGAACCCAAAACCAGGCAAACCAAAATGATTTTTCATTATGCACCTTTACAATGTACAATACATTATATACATGACATAGCATTCATAAAATATCAATCCATTAACCCATGACTAGAGTATAATTGTAGTTCTTTTGACCATATCTAGAAAACCATGGGAAAACCCACCATGCACCCAAAAACCATGAATGCAAAAACCACCCAAATTTTTCGCCCCCTTATGACCCCCCACCACACCCGAAGCATATCGATCATGTGTATGGATAGTCGTGAAAATAATATAACACATACCCAACATTCTCCCACTTGTTGTTTTCTTTACACACAAGGGGTCGTAGGAATACACAGTCACCAATTCAGGGTAGTAACACCCATTATTTATCTACACAAAGAAAACTTTTCAATGCTCACAGAATTTGTCAGTGCATTTGCAACATCCTTCAAGGTGTCCACCTTTACCAGCAACACTTTTTCTATCTTCAACCATATCCCTCATAAAGCGATATTGAACATCAATATGCTTTGACTTCAAATGATAAGTAGGGTTCTTTGCTAAGAAAATTGTGCTTTGGATGTCACAATCTATCCTTATAGTTTGTTGCACAATCTCTGTAACCAAACTACTTCCTTGTTTGCATGAGTGGCTGCCCTGTATTCATCTTTTGTAGATGAAAGTGCCACAACAGAGTGTCTCTTGCTTGTCCAACTAATTACTCCTCCAAATAGACTTAAACACATACCCACTTGTAAATATTTTGTAATATAGATCTCCAACCCGGTCTGTATCAACAAAGCCACATATGTCCAACACTCTGTCCAATCTTAGTCTTCCTTAGAAGCTCAAACCATAATCACTAGGGCCATGCAAATACCTAAAAACACACTTTACTATTGTCCAATGTTCTTTCCCTAGTTTTGACATAAACTTGCTCAATACTTCCACTACATGTGCAATATTTGGTATGTTATAGATCATTGCATACATCAAACTTCTAATTGCACTCGCATATGGAAAATGAGACATGTCCTCTTCCTTGTCTTGTGCCTTGGGACACTATTCTGAAAATAACCTTACACCTACACAAATAAGAACTTGTAATGCCCTACTTGTTCCTATCATGTTAATTTTGATTAGTGTTTAATTAACTAAAAATATTGACTTATAATTAATAAGTAGTATTGGTATATACCTACACTTGTGAATCTTTAATTTTATTTTCCTAACCTGACATTTTATTATTTGTTATTATTTAATTATTGATCAATTCCTAGGTTTTTTCTCAAATTTACTTTTGAATAAGATATGGTATTCTCTAATTTATTTCTATGTTAAATATCCATATTTCAATTCTCAAGGTGTCTTCTCAAATTTACTTTTGGATAAGATATGGTATTTTCCAATTTATTTCTAAATTAAATATCCATATTTCAATCTCCAATGTGTCTTTTAAAATTTACTTTTGGATAAGATGTGGTCTTCTCCAATTTATTTCTAAATTAAATATCAATATTTAAATTCCCAAGGTTTTCCAAGTGGTCTTCTACAATTTCTTCTGAATTAAATATTAATATTTTCATTTTCAATGAGTCTTCTCCAAAGAAGAATGGGATAAGATATGGAAAGGAAAGTCAAATCATTAAATTAAAAGGATGGGGGGGTATTCATGGCGTTAATGATAGATGGTCGAGGTAGATGAGAGGAAGAAACATAAATGGAAGGAGGATGAGAGAAAAAGGGGGAGATCATTGGTCTTTGTTTTGGCCTTGGAGAATTTTATTTTGGGGAGGAATGTGGAGAAGGAGAAGGGAGAGAAAATTGAGAGACTTCAAACTTTGATCTATTGGAAAGTGTTAGTTTTAACTTAGACACACTACCACTGGTGGGACTTGGGCTTGGAGGGTTAGAGAACATGTGGAGGTTCCATGGGCTAGGAAAACATTCTTGGTTGGCTGGGAGGTAAATTTAGTCGAATACCTAGGAGGAGCATCCCAACCAAGCCACTAGAACATATATTCTTTCATTTTTTGTTTTTTTTTATGTAAATTGTTGCAAATGAAATTCCTTACATATTTAATATGTTGTTGATCACATTTTACTTGTATGTTTTTATCAAGTAAATGTATAGTTATAAACATGTTTTTTTTGCTTATTGTAATTCAATTAAATGATAAATTTGGATTTGTTAAAATACCTAGGTTAGGTCCTCATATATGGTATCAGAGCCCAAATTCAAAATCTAGACCCTAAAACCCACCTACACATACTAACACCTTTTTAGGCATCTGTGATTATAAGAAATTCACCATACAATCCGAATAGAATTAAATCAATCTTGTTTTGAATGTCCATTGAATTTAAACAACAAAAAATAGAATTAAAATTAATTTTGTTTTGAATGCCCATTAATTTTGGCCAATATATATAGACAACAGACTCAATTTAAAAAAAAAAAAAAACAACAACAACAAAACAAAAACGCATTAAACATAGTCAATTCAACATTGACTCTTCACTGCCATACATTCTCAGTCGATACCCATCATAAAATTCATACGCATAAATATAGTCAGTCTCCCAAAATTCAAAGGCGTAAATATAGTCACTCCACCATTGTCAATTTCAGTAATTCCAGGAGGACAAGGCAGCTCAAGCATTAAATCACAATGGTGGACAACACTTCAACAGAAACACAAAATCCATTTTCAAGTGTGTATTTTTCTCACTTTATTCAGGGCATTAGTGATACTCCGGTGTTTTGGGAAATTAAAACATAATTTGAATGTATTTTAGGGATTTTGAGAATATTTTTATCAATTAGGAACCTGGTGCGACAACAGGAGCAATGACTATAATCAAAGCATTTTAAACTAGTGGTACTTCGATGTCTTAGGACATTACTTAAACATAATTTGAATGCATTTCATGGATTTCGGGAATATTTTATAAAATGGGGACCTGCTGAAAAAAAAAAAAAAAAAAAAAAGAAAAAAAAAAAAAAAAAAAAAAAAAAAAAAAAAAAAAACCCACCGAGCATTGATTATTATTCATGAGATCAATTTGAATAATGTGTTTGTAAAATGAATGTGTAGCTTTCTCCTGCAACTGGAAATAGTTGCAAATATATTTTTCCCTTGAGGATAAGTGTTTTTCTCTTTCCAGATTGCTCACTGCATTAATACAAAAATTACCATACTTGTAGCTACATTGTTTCTCAGTCCCTTAAACATTTAATTTCATCTCTCGTGGCCAATTCTTTGTTTGTGTCAATTCTGAGGAGAATTACAATTATAATAAATTATTATAATTATAATTACAATTAAATGTTAATTTATTAGTTAAGGATTTCAAAGTTATTTTTAACTACTAATGTCACAACTATTTGAAGTAAATATATGTTTTGGTGGGATTTTACATATGTAAATATCATGGAAAATGGATAACATAACATTCGCTCATGGAAAATATAAGGATTTTATTCAGGCTTATGACGCATAGACTAACGGAACGATTTTCATTATAATTATTTTTATCTTTTGTAATTACGCCAATCCTCTATGTAATTTCCCCTCAATTATTTAGGGATAACCCTCATTGAGGTATCACCTACCTTCACTCATGATCTCAGGGTCTCAGGCTATATTTTATATGCATTTATGTAGTAAAATTTTGTACCCATGGATAATTTGAAGAACTTTGACAAGTATTCCAAATTTGATGGTACCATAATATTATTGATATTCGACACCTAAAAAGGAAGTCCGCTATTGCTTTCTTAGATAAGCAATTTAATAGTACAACCACCTATGTGGTGGTCATGAAGTCAGATTGGTATTTACAAAAAAATGCATTGAGTTGCTCAACTAATGGCAAACACATTGTTTATGTTGATATCAATAACTTTGAATTAGAACCTCAAAGACCCTTTTTTTTTTGCTTGGGTTACTCACACGAGCCTGCTACTTGACCTAGCGGATTCCCTCTACAATGCAGTCACTACTCAGCAGCCTCCTGCTACTGGGATCTTAGAGCTTATGGATCCCTCAGAGGAGGGTGATCTTCTATCCTCTACTAGATCGACTTCAAGGAAATGAAGAAGTTGCAGAAGCGTTTGTCTCCCTTATCGCAGCGACGAGAAATCTAAGAATCAGGCCAACAATAAACAAGTTTGTTAAAAAGCTCGATGATATTCCAAAAATATCCCTTCCTCCTACTCTTCTTCGTAGAGCAGTGTTGTCATTTGCTAAATGTGGTCTAGTGGGTCAATTCACTGGGCTATGGCCATCCACCAAATCGGTTCAAAGATGGGTTGAAAGAAGTTGGAGCTCAACTATCAATGGGAAAATCGCAATAAGGTTTTGCAGAAGGGGATACTATACCTTTCATTTTGAAACTAAGGAAGACAAAGACCTGATCTTTAGAAATGGCCCATATTTCATGGACACCAGAGGATTATATCTAAACTAATGGACCCCAGATTTCGATCATGAAATGGATGTGTCAAGCGCAGTACCAGTTTGGGCCAGATTACCCCACCTCCCTTTACACTGTTGGGGAGATGAGTCAGTAAAGGCCATAGGAAATGCAGTAGGAAAATATATAGATCAATGCAAACAGAAGGACAATATGCATGCTTGTGCCATAATATGTGTGGAAGTAGATCTAGGAAAAAGACTTCCATAATTGATAAAGATTAAGGTCGACCAATGGACGCACATACAGTAGTTGGACTATGAACAGATTCCATTCAAATGCAAGTATGTCATGAATATGGTCATTTTGCAAATAGATGTTCTAAATAAAAGAAAGTGAAAATGTTGAGGAACAAGAAAATAAATGGGAGCAAGTAAAAAGAAAGAAACCCACCAACAAGCAACCCCCCACCATCCTCACAACCCTAGGAATCAAATGAAACTTCCTCTCCATCTCCCTCCTCTGCCATCCCCTCACACCTCACAAATTCGAACCCCTTTGGGCCACTGGAAGATTCCACAGATGCCCCCTCACCTAGATCCCCAACGCATTCTCGCAACCCCCTTACTCTCTCCACCATCCCTTCAATCCCTCGTTCCCTGCTTCCTGCCCACCTGCGCCCTGCCTCCCCCATCAATGGATTGTATCTTAACTAGAAACCAATCCAAAGAGACTATACAAATCAATGAACATAAAAAAAAAAGTAAGCAGAAATTCCAACAAGGAAATAAGGGATGAAGCAGCGGCCAAAGAGATGGCTTTAGGTACTCAACAACCAATGGACTCTTTCCTTGGGAAAAATATAGGAAACAATGAGAAAAATCAGGAAAGAGGGAAGGGCATCGCGCACCACCAAACCAATAAATAATGATAGTGGTCTCTTGGAATTGTCGTGGTCTGGGCACACCCTACAAAGCAAATTCAACAAGAGACATCCTAACGAAAGAAGTGTCGGACATTTTCATGATCCAGGAGACCAAAACAAATAGTCAAGAAACTGGAAAAATTATACAAAAGTTAAAAAATTATGAAGGAATAGCGCTTGAGGCAACAGAATCATCACGAGGAATCTGCACCCTATGGGAAAAAAGGAAATGGGAAATGATAAATCAAAAAATCGGCAAGCACTATATTAAATCAGATCTAAAGGATCTCAACACAGAGAAAAATTACAGCGTCATAAATATATATGCTCCAAATCATTATAAAGAAAAATAACAATGTTGGAACTCGGTAAAAGAAGTATTAACAAAAAGACAAAATGGGAAAATAATTTTGGGAGGTGATCTAAACTTGGTAATAAATTACAGAAAAAAATTTGAGGGGGCTTATCATGCAGATCCGTCAAGAGAATCTCTGGAAGAAATAATGGAGTAGCACAATCTAATCGATATTCCACCAAATAATGGGAAATACACATGGAGCAACAAGAGAGTGGGTAAGAACAATATAAAGGAGAGGCTGGACAAAATTTTAGTTCAAGAAAATATAGCAGCTGATTACACCTCTGTAAAATCCAAAAATTATTCATAGAACAGCTTCGGATCATAAGCTGGTAGCAATTATTTTGGGCAAATTGGACAACCAAGGTCCTCTTCCGTTTAGATACAATTCAATCTAGAACAGCAATGAAGAATTTAGAAATCAAATCAAAGAGGGATGGGCACAAAGCATTACAGGATCCCCCCACTAGGTATGGGAAACAAAATTGAAAAATCTAAGGGTAAATCTAAAAATATGGGCAAGAGAGAATGAAATTAAAAAAAAAAAGGAAAACAAAGCTGCAAAGAAAAATAGACGGCATACAAGAAGAAAACAAAATAAAGAGGAGGGCAAGCCAGATTATTTGGAAGAAAATGAATTATTTTGGGAAATATACAGATAGAATAGAAAGGAAGAAGAAGAGCTCAGATTGAAGTCTAGATGTTTATGGCTGAAAGAAGGGGATAAAAATATTGTCTTCTTTCATAACACAATGAAAATCAAAAGAGCCAAAAATCATATAGACCAAATTAAAGTGGATGGACAAGAAATAAAGGGAGTAGAGGAATTAAAAAAAGCAGTGCATAATCACTTCAAAGAGCTATTAACAGCAAATGAACAGCCAGCAGATAATGAGGATTTTCTACATCACATCTAAAAAAAAATGTGATGAACAAAATTCAGAAATAAACAAAGAAATCTCTAAAGAATAAGTGTTGGCAGCAATATGGAGTCTTCATCCAGACAAGGCTCCGAGGCCAGATGGGTTCACAATCGCCTTCTATAGGCAGCACTGGAATATCATTAAAAAATACTTCACGAGAATGACAAAAAATGTATTCAAAAAAAAAATGGGAGGAAATACAAAATCTTCATATCTGGCTCTCATTCCTAAGGAATCCAACCCAACAACTTTCAACAGATTTAGAACAATATCTCTCTGCAATTCCTCTTACAAAATTCTCACAAAAATTATTGCGAATAGAATCAAGAAAGTTCTTCCTGAAGTAATATTTGAAAATCAGGGCGGCTTTGTCCCCAACCGGCAAATAATAGACAATGTGATTATTTTCCAGGATGCAATACCTACCAACATTCAAAGGAAAGAGAAAGGAATTATTGTAAAGCTAGACATGGCAAATGTCTTTGATAGAGTCAAGCACACATATCTAACAACAGTTCTTAAAAATTTTGGATTCTCTCAAGACATAATCGAGACCATACAGGCTTGCATCTCAACTCCTTGGATAACGCCACTGATAAATGGAAGACCCAGCAAATTCTTTCAGAGTTCGATAGGGCTGAAACAAGGATGTCCACTATCCCCTTTTCTATATATCATAATGGCTGAAACTCTAAGTGCAGCATTGGAAAATAAAAAGAAAGAAAAAATAAATAAAATCACAAGTATTCAAATTGCAAAAGGTGTCAAAAATATCAATCATTCTCTATTTGTTGATGACACACTTTTATTGGGAGGGGCATCAAGTATAATAGCAAGAAGATTTAAAAAAATTCTGGATGACTTTCTTCAGGTTTCTAGAGGGTTGTTAAATAACTCAAAATATAGAATATATGGTTGGAATACTCCTCCAAGAATAATGCAGAACATCTCACAAATTCTTGAAATCCCAACACAAGTAAGATGGATGCACTTTACCTACCTTGGACTTCCAAAAGCCAAGGAGAATGTGAAAGTTGAAGTATGGAGCAAACAAGTGGAAAAAATGAAGGAAAAATCCCAAAAATGGGTATGATGTGGCTCAATATGGCAGTCAAGGTGATTATGATCAAGGCACTACTGTCAGCTCTTCCAATATATCAATATGCTATTATTATGGCTCCGGCAAGTGCACACAAGCAAATGGAACTAATCGTAAGAAGCTTTCTTTGGCAGGGAGGAAAGCAAGAGAATAAAAAATTCACTCTGGTAAAGTGGGATCAAGTCACACTTCCATATGAACAGGGAGGTCTATCTATACGCTTACCAGGCCTAATGAATGTTGCTCTAGGGATGAAAATAATATGGAGATGATAACTGGAAGGGAAAGTTGGAGGAAAAAATCCATCGCCACAAAATATCTGAATCATTCCAGAACAAAGTTACTAACAAACATCATTCCTGTGAGGCCTTGCATGCAAGTTTGGAAACTTGTAAAGAAAATAATCCCCTCAATCAAGAATCATATATCTAAAACTCTGGGGAATGGGAAATCGGTGGCAATCTGGGATGACAAAATAGCGGGAAAAGAACCCCTAAATCTTCAACGGGACCTCCTTGGCATACAAAATTGGATGGTTGAAATAAGGCTAAACACCCTTCATTCAATCTCAGCATGGGATCAGCATAATTGGCATGAGTGGAAAATCCCAACAATCCCAATGAACTTAAAATGACAATGGGAGAAATTAAAGCATCACCTCAAAGGGGTAGCACCCAAAAGCATCGAGGAAGAGGACGATTATGTTTGGGACCCAAGTGGAGGAGTATATATGGTTAAAACAGGGTATAAAGCACTTCAAGAACAACGAAACCATCAAGAGTGGAGTTTATGAAAAGTGGTTTGGAAAACTGAATGCATCTTTAAAATCAAAGCATTTATATGGACTCTTCTCAAAGGAAAAATTCTAACTACTGATAACTTAAAAAAAAAAAAAAATTCAAGGTCCATCTAGGTGCATCATGTGCTTGACAGAGGAAGAGTCAATCCAGCATCTCTTCTTGAAATGAAGGATAGCTAGAGAATGTTGGAAGCAGATTACAAGCCCGCTGGAAATTAACTTAAACTTCACAAACACTCTCCCAGAATTTCATAAAACATGGGGGAAGAATTACCCTTACCCTAAAAAAACAAGGCTACAATAGTCAGGCTTTGGAAATGCCTCCTAGCAGTATTGTGTTGGCAGATTTGGATAACTAGAAACAAAAGTATCTTCATATATCAAAAGCCAAGAACAGGCAAAATCCTATCAAAAACATGGAGTTTAGTCTCAAAAATTATAAATTCTAAAGGAATGTCAGTCGTGGATCACAACAACCTTCAGCAAGAGGAGAGAGATTGGATTGGCAAAGCAATATTGGAAAACAATGGGAAAGAAAGACCAAGGAAAGCCCCTACAGCAAGAAATTGGAAACTAAGGATGAGTGAAAAAGAACTTGAAAAGTAGAGGAAAAATCAAAATAGTTTCAGCCTTTGTTTCGATGGGGCATCGAAAAACAATCCAGGAAAAGCAGGAGCAAGTGGAGTGATAAGTGATCCGGATGGAAAAGAGTTCATCACATACGAATGGAGCCTAGGAGAAACTACAAATAACAAAGCAGAAGCATATAGTATTTTATTAGGCACAATGATATTAAAAAAACATGTAATCCCAGATCCTATTATAATAGGTGACTCTGCAATTGTTATTGAAGCAATGGTTAATAGCAAAAATCCCAATAATATGGCTATCAACAGAATATATCAGAGGATAAGGCTGAACTTAAAAGGATTGGGGAGGTTCAGCTTCAAACATGTTCTAAGAGAACATAATAAAGAGGCCGATATTCCCGCCAATAAGGCTAGAGAAAGAGTAGCAAGAAGCATAAATGAAAACAATGAAATTTATTGTATCTCCATCCCATAATTTACAACGTCTATCATGATGAAAGAAGAAAAAAAAAATGGAAAAATCATGAGAAAAATCATGAGAAAAATCAAAAAATCAGGGAGAGTACACTAGCAGATCAAAAGGAATATTTGTTAACAGAGACAATCAATTGGTACCTTCAGGTATATAAGTAAAAAATACAAACAAAATCCGAAAATATCCAAAGCTCGCAAGCCAAGGATCACAGATATTCTCTCTGCCTCATTCGAGCCGCTATCTGTCATATCAGTGTCAAGTTGCATGAAACAAATGTGATCAAAAATCACAGTCGAATGATCATATTAATCCACTGCAACAGGACACGCATATTAGCATTCACCAATAGGTCTAGTAATCTCAATGCAAGCTTAAATAACAACACAGCGAATAGTAAAAATTCTCAGGTAGAAGTCTTCAGTTCTTTGGGTCAAGCCATCAGTGAAGCAGTCACACAACCATGATCTCTTATTCACTCAGGTCACTTTTCATCCTGTTGCAAGCTCATCGATAGTCCCTCAATTATCCCTGAAATTTGCAATAGTAAGAAGATTATAGTATCATCTAACAAGCCTTTCGTATCCAATAGTTCTCTATGTATCTGTCCCTTGAATCAACAGAGTATTCATTCATGTGTCACTATATGCCATATTATCAGGGTGTCTCCCTCTTTTCAAATCCTTCATCAACTCCTTCATCTGCCTCATCACAGTGCCCTCTCTATCAACCATTCAGCTTCCAGAAACGCCTTAGTGGATATACCATCAACAAGGCATCATAGCATTTTATCAAAGCTAGGCCAGTGTATCTCTTGGCCAACTGGGGCACAGTTGTGTAATTGTGAGGCAACAGGCTACATCAGCTCGAACTTTCATCTCAAGGATAAAGAAGCAGAGCAAAAGAAGCTCAGCAAGAGCACACTCAAAAGGAACAAAAAAAGCTACAAAAACCACAGCTACTCAGAGGATTAAAATGGAGTGTAATCCCATAGAAAGAGCGGCAAAAAATGAAAGTTTTCCAACATGCAGGGCAAAAAAATTCATGATAGGAAGGTTCAACCAAGCACTCAAGGATCTCAAGGCGGAAATGAAAACAGAGAACATGTATAAATAGAGAGACGTAGACAAGCAAAAAGCCGAAATGATAGAGCTCAAAGACAAATGCAAACAACTTGAGGAAGTTGTTGACTATATCAAGTCAATCAACCAAAGCCAGCAAGGGACCTCCACTAAGAAAAGAAAGAATTGTCATCCTCAACAGGAGGAGTCAGTCAACCAGTTTTGGTGAAATCTTTTAATTTTTATATGCACTGCAAGTTTATTTTGCTTCCAGGACAGTATGTTCAACAATATGCCAAGTTAGTCAAAGGAATTCATAGAAAATTGGTTTCAAGTGTAGAAACAGGGACGGTGCTCCCATTTTCAGCTCTATACTTGAATCCATTCCCCTTCGAATGTAACAGGAGTTTGCATCTCTATTTTTTTGCAATATAATCAATAACCGACTGTGTTAAAAAAAAAACAACAACAACAACAACAAACAAACAAACCTTGAATTAGATTCGATGCATATGATTGTCTTGTCTCTCTCCTAAATTAATTGAAAGTTGTTATGTTGATATCAATAACTTTGAATTAGATTTGATGCATATAAATTGTCTTGTCTTTCTCATAAATAAATTGAAAGTTGTCACGTTCTCTCTCCTACATAAATTTTGAAATCCCCAACATCGTGCAATTAATAATTATACACTTTAACCAAAAGAAATATAAAATCATACCGTTTATAATTATAATTTATAAATCATACAATTAATAATTATGTCCATGAGGTCTTGGATAGAAGTATAAATCATACAATTAATAATTATGTCCATGAGGTCTTGGATAGAAGTTGATCAGGCGCTCTGTTAAGGCACTCCTTGGCACTCCTTAATGTGAAGTCAATGGTTCAATTCCCCAATTGGGATGATATATTGGAAATGATGAAGATGTAGTCTTACCAAGCTTACAAAAAAAATATACCTATAAAAAATATAACTCTACGTTAAAACAAAAAAGATAACTTCGAACTAAAATAATAATGTAAATTTGACATGGTGAAGTTAGTTGTGGTTTTTGAGCTCCATTTTTATGAAAACCATGGTATTGACCCATAGTATTAATGGGTCATATCACTTGAATAATATGCATGGAATTTTATGGTTGGTTTTTGTTATTGTGCAAATTAACATATATATGTCATTAAATTCTAAAATAAATTTGATAATTATTTATGAGCATATGAACTTTCTTACAATATTAATAATTTTAAGAACTCCATTTTTATGAGAACCCATGGTATTGACCCATAGTATTAATGGGTCATATCACTTGAATAATATGCGTGGAATTTTATGGTTAGTTTTCGTTAATGTTAAATTAACATATATATGTGATTAGATTCTAAAATAAATTTGATAATTATTTATGAGCATATTACTTTCTTACAATATTAATAATTTTAAAGTAAATTTGACAACTTACCTATCAAGTTTAAAATAATAATAATGCTTTACAATATAACTTCTCTATAGAGAAGTAAAATAGTTTTAAAATAGATAATATTAACTTTTTAGCAATATAATTAAGGTGTTATAGGTTATTAGTTTATCCTTTAATATTTCATGCTTTTAACTTTGAATTATTTTTATATATATTTATAAAAACTTGTACTTGGAAAGAGAATTTACATATTCTCCATTTAGTAATTTTATGATTTGCTAATATATGTGATATATGTTTAATAATTGTAATATTTTTTTATTATTATGACTATGACCTGTTTATATATATATAATTGTAAATATTATATATACATACAATAATTAAAGAATTATAGTATTATATATATAATAATTTAGTTTTGAATTATGCATAATATTATTTTTAACCTTAGTATAATTTGTTTTAGAATGTGTAAGGAACCATGAATCGAGGGTTTTAACATAAAAATATAAATGTTATAAAAAAATAAATAAATATGATAAGAGATCATAGACATATTATTATTTTTTTGGTCCATATTTAATTATGACACTGAAAATTATGATGATATAAGAAGATAATTTGTGAAATCGATATTACAAGAAATTTAGTAAGAATGTGATATATATATATATATATATATATATATATATATATATATATATTATATATACTTTTAATGTGTTATATATTCTTTTATATTATCACCCTTAAGGAATGTTTGGGATTTGAAAGGGTGAGTGAGTTATAGTAGTATAATTTGAAATGGTCACTCGGTGTTGATCTATAACGTCAATGGATGGATAAAAATACAACATGCATTTATGCTTATTTGCTAAATCTTGCTTTAAGGACACTTCCTTTTCAAGAGGGGAGAAAAATTGTTTATATGTCATGTAGGAGATCTTAAGATTTATATAATGGACATAAATGATTTAAAAAAAAACAAAAAAGACATATTATAAAGGTTGGGAATGAGCAACTAATGCTCATAGAAGGAATGCATGACTAAAAGGGTATTAATCACATTATTATGTAATTTAATTAATTGAATATATATTAAACCATTTCATTAATTAACTTTAATATTAATTATATAAATACCTTTAATAACAATAATTAAAGTTACTAAAGAGAGTAATTTGGTGTTAAGAAAACATCAGAGCATGACTAACAGTTACATTACACTAGTAACCTAGCTAGTATCAAGAGAAAATTTGTAAGTTATTTAGAGCTCACACATGAAAGGATTTAGTAGATCTATGGGGATCTGCTCAATATTAGTAATGCTCATTTATGAGAATAGTAAAAGAAAAATGTATGCCTATCATTCTATATATGTGTGTGAGTCGACTAAGAGTGGACAAGTCCTAAGTTACATTAATAAGTCTCGTGTGTCATACAAGTAATTGAACAATTAAAAATGGTGAAGATATGGGGAAATCGAGGTCGAGGAGGATCATCACAAGGACCTCCTACAAATAACCCATTGCCATCACCAAACATGTATCTCATCTTGCTCTCCCTGGAAGCAATTAATGAGACTTTAAGAGGGCGCCAAACAACTGAGGTGGAAGTGGAGCACCCTCCATCAGGGTTGGGCAATCTCAAGGGATCAAGAGACTCTATTAGAGGACCTCCAATTGATGGCATTACTAGGGAGCTCCAGAAGATCAAGCTCCCAGAGTTTATTGGAGGTCATGCCACCGAAAGAGTAGAAGCTTGGTTAGAGGGAATGACAAAGCGCTTCGCACTAAGAGATTATACTTCCAATCCAAAATCTAAAATAGCAATATTCCAACTCAAGGATAGTGCCCTAAACTGGTGGGGTAACTTAGAGTGACAACTACAAGGTATATGGAAACCACACAATATGAGACTAGATTCATGGAATTTGTCAAGTATGTCTCCTACATGGATATTGAACAGCGCCAAACAGATCGTTTCATTTATGGATTGAACCCTACGATTAGGGAAATGGTGTGGATGTGGAAACCATCCTCAGTTGTAGAAGTTGTTGAACATGCTCGCTCTATTGAAGTTCACTTATTCTTAAAAGGAAGAAACAAAACCATTTTTCCACAACAGCCAAGGTTTATGGGGAAGGCACCCCATACCTTGTCCAGGGGAGGAAGTTTGAGGCCACCACCATATGGAAAAAGGTTGCACCCAAAGCACCAACAATGGGGATTTCAATGGTTTCCTCTGCAGCTTCACCAGAAACTTCGAGGACTCTTGCAAATTACGATCAGATGCAAGGAGCCACAAGTAGGGGCATGGGTCTCAAGGGAAAGAGCTCTTTCCAAATAAATCCATGCATCACTTGCTAGGTTTGTGGGGGACCTCATTACCAGCGCAATTGTCTTGAGTTACAAACTGGTAACAACTACAGAGAAGGAAAAACACCAATGGGGAAGCAAGCATCCACCATTGGATCTATGCAGCAATGGATAACCAATAAGTTGAACACCAATTTGTCATGGTAGAAACCTCGGTATGATAAACAATGTAAAAGTTAAAATTTTGTTTGGTTCTGGTGCTACAAATAGTTTCATTTCCCCAATTGCATTAGATAAATGTGGGTTGAAATCCTATGAGCACGATGACTTTAAACAAGTTGAAATGGCTTTTGGGATAAAACAAGCAGTAGGACCTAGTGTTGCCAAATGTCAGGTGAACCTCGGGGTGTGTACAATTAACTTGAAGGCATGCATCACAGCACCGGGGAAGTACGATGTAATCATCAGAATGGACTGGCTAGAAGCTCGTCGAGCTTTGGTAGATTGTTTTAAAAAGAAGGTGGCTTGTTTAGATGATGAAGGTAGGTCAACTGACATTTGTAGAATCAAGATATGAATGTCCCTACGATTCATCTCCATGTTGAAGGTAAAAAGTTGACTCCAAAAAGGTTGTAAACTATATGTGATCGAGGTTGTTAGTGACCAAAAAGGACCCTCCCTAGATCAGTACCCAGTTTTGTCAGAATTCGAGGATGTTTTCCCCAAGGAATTTCCTGGATTATCGCCTGTGAGGGAGATTGATTTCACAATCAACTTAAAACCTGGTGCATAACAGATATCTAATACACCCTACAGGATGATAGCTCCAGAACTTTGTGAGTTGCAGATGTAGTAAAAAGATCTTTTAGACCTAGGATATATTAGACCTAGTATTTCATCTTTGGGTGCACCAGTGATTTTCATCAAGAAGAAGGATGGCTCCTTAAGGCTATGCATATATTATAGGGACTTGAATCGAGCCATAATAAAGAATAGGTACTTGATACCTAGAATAGATGACCTATTTGACCAAATGAAAGGAGAAACCGTTTTCTTAAAGATAGATTTTGGTATCGATACCACCAATTAAGGTTTAACGAAACTGACATCTCAAAAACTACATTTTAGACTTGGTTTGGGCACTACGAGTTCGTAGTTGTACCATTTGGTTTGACCAATGCACCAGCAGTATTCATGAGTCTCATGAATGGTGTGTTCAGGAAGTATTTGGACCAATTTGTATAAGTCTTTTTGGATGATATTCTTGTGTATTCCAAGAATGAAAAGGAGCATGAAGAGAACCTAAGGGTTGTATTGACCTGCTTAAGGGAAAATCAACTGTATGGAAAATTGTCAAAATGTTTTTTCTTTCAGAATAAAATTCATTATCTTGGGAAAATCATTTCAAGAGAAGGGATCAGTTGACCCGGAAAAGGTAAATGCCATAATGGATTGGCTTGTACCAAAAAATGATCATGAGGTGCGTATCTTCATGGGTCTACCAAGTTATTATTGCATATTTGTGGAAGGTTTTTTAAAGATTGAAAAACCCATCACCACATTACAACGAAAAGGGGTTAGGTATGAATGGATATATGAATGTGACATTGCATTCACCAAACTAAAGAGGTTACTAACTAGTGCACCAATCCTTCGAGTGCTTGACATGGAAAAGGACTTCATTGTCTGCACAAATGCTTCAAAGCAAGTATTGGGAGCATTATTGATGCTCTCTAATGCGGAGTAATAGCTATGCATCCATAAAGTTGAAGAAACATGAAGAGTTGTATGATACCAATGACTTAGAGTTAGAAGTGGTGATGCTAGCTTTGAAACTATGGAGACACTACCTCATCGGGAGAAGCTTTGAGTTAAGAATTGATCAACAAAGCTTGTAGCACCTCTTCACTTAGAGATATCTGAATGCTAGGCAGAGGTGGTGGAGCGAATTCATGAGTGAGTATGATTTTGGGATCTCATACATTTAAGGGAAAGGAGAATGTGGTGTTTGATGCACTAAGGAGGAGGTTACGAACCTTCACCCTAGTACCATTGAGGGTCAATTTGAGGGAACGTGTGTTGGAGAAATTATTTGAAAACAGTTGGTATCTAAAGGTTATATCAGCACTCCAGAGTGGGAAGCAAATAGAACCAAAGTTTGAGGGTTATGTCCTTGAACCAGATGGACTATTGAGATTTCAAAGGATAATTTACATCCCAAAGGAAGGGGGTATAAGAAGAACCATCCTCAAAGAGTCGCATAGATCACTATATTGTGCACATCCTAGAGTGAAAATGTATGTAGACATGAAGAAACTCTTCTTTTCGACAAGCATGAAGCATGGCATAGTCAAATTTGTCGCTAAATGTCTTGAATGTCAATGAGTGAAGGTTGATCATCGCCATCCAGCAAGACTCCTACAGCAATATGACATACCTATGTATAAATGTGAGGTAATTTCAATGGATTTTGTTGTTGGTTTGCCTCTCACTTCATAAAGGCACAATGCTATATTGGTTGTGGTTGATAAGTTGACCGAAAGTGCCCATTTCATCCAAGTGAGAGACACTTATGTTACTAATGTGGCACGAGTTTTTATAAGCGAAGTTATTTGGCTACATGGGTTACCCACAAAGATCATTTTTGACAGAGACTCTCACTTTACATATAGCTTTTGGACAAGTTTGCAATCAGCATTGGGGACTCAATTGAACCTGAGCATTGCATATCATCCAAGAAACAGACGGGCAGACTGAAAGAGTAAATCAAGTTATGGAAGACATGCTTAGTATGTATGTCATGGATAATCATACTCAGTGGGAAAGGTACTTAACATTGGTATATTTTTCCTATAATAACAGTTACCATAGTTCAATCAGGATGCCTCATTATCAAGCTCTATATGGGAGGCCATGCGGGATATTATTGAGTTGGGAAAAGTTGGAGGACCAAGTAATAGTTGGGTCGGAATTAGTTCGAGAAATGGACGAAAAAGTAAGACATATTCGACAAAGGTTAAAGGAAGCACAAGATAGACAGAAGTGTTATGCCAATGCACATAGGACTAATTGAAGTTATGAAGTAGGAGACCAAGTTTTTATTCGCATCCAACCCAACAAAAACACCATTTGTTTTGGTAAAGGGACGAAGTTGTCACCTCAGTTTATAGGACCTTTTAGGATCAAGGAGAAGATTGGACCAGTTGTCTGTCATCTTGTACTGCCACCCCATTTGCATAAAACTCATGTTGTTTTTCATGTATCTATTCTACGACATTATGTTTCTAGTGAATCTCACAAGTTGGATAAGAGAATTGCAGGTCTCGGACTTAATAACATGATGATTAAGATGACTTATCTATATATATTTTTTTGTTATGTGTATGCATGAATGAGAACTAACTTGTAGATTGGCAGGAACTATATGATAACCAAGATATATGCTTCTGGTTGAGGAATGTTGAGACATCCAATGAGGAATGATATGATGTACATTTTTCTATTACATTTTGTATGTACTTAATAAGCACTATTATGACATGGGTAAAGTGTAAATGACAGGTGACATGACTACGTGATTGGATTATTCGATGACAAGTATCCAACCAATGTCGTGGGGTGGTTCATATTAGGGTGTTAACCCTAGTTTTGAGGAGGGGTGGAGGGATTTCCCATCGTGTAATCTGCAATCGTGGAATCATGGGAGCACAGCAATAGACATGCTCCCCTAAATGTGTGATGATGATTGCCATATGCCTGCTAGGGAAGTTATAACGATATAATCAACACTTCTGCCATATTGGTTCTATCAGTGGTTAGATTAGTATAGATGATGCCATAGTATATTGTAGCAGAGGATAAATAAGATGGGAGCAAAAGTAGGTTAGGGAGGATAGGAGGCTATAGGTTAGTTAAAGACTCTTGATGGGAAGTGATATCCTTGCTTGACTTGCTTAATTTGAATACGATATCTCTCTCTATTTTGTTATGCCTTATTGTCAAATTTCTTTCAAACTCCTTGTGTCATTTTCACTCTAACTTCGAGACAAAGTTTTCTGAAGGAGGGGTACATGTAATGCCCTTCTTAATCATATCATACTAATTTTGGTTAGTGCTTAATTAATAGAAAATATTGACATAATTATTAAGTAATATTGGTATATACCTACATTTGTGAATCTATAATTTTATTTTATTGGTGACTTTTTATTATTTGTTGTTATTTAATTGTTAATTAATTTCCAATGTGTCTTCTCAAATTTACCTTTGGATAATATATGGTATTCTCCAATTTATTTCTAAATTAAATATCAATATTTCAACTCTCAAGTTTTTCCAAGTTGTCTTCTCCAATTTAATTTTGAATTAAATATTAATATTTTAATTCTTAAGTTGTCTTCTCAAATTTATTTTGGGATAAAAAAAAAATGATGGGGGGTATTCATGGCATTAATGGTAGATGGTTGAGGTGGATGAGAGTAAGAGACGTAAAATGTAAGGAGGATGAGAGGAGAATGGAGAGATCATTGGTCTTTGTTTTGGCATTGGAAAAGTTTATTTTGGGAAGAAATGTGGAGAAGTGAGAGAATGGAGAGAAAAATGAAAGAACTCAAACTTGGATCTATCGGAAAGTGTTGGTTTTAACTTGAACATACTACAGTTGGTTGGACTTGGGCTCGAAGGGCTAGGGAATCTGTGAAGGTTCCCTGGGCTAAGAAATCATTCCTAGTTGGTTAAGAAGTAAATTCAGTCGGGTAGCCAGGAGGAGCATCCCAACCAAACCATTAGAACCAGTATTCTTCCATTTGTTGTTCTATTTATTTAAATTGTTGCAAATGAAATTTCTTACATGTTTAATATGTTGTTGATCAAATTTTACTTCTATGTTTTTATCAAGTAAATGTAGAGTTATAAACATGTTATTTTCTACATATTGTAATTCAATTAAATGATAAATTTAGATTAGTTAGAAGACCTAGGTTAAGTGCTCACATAACCTTCATCGATTTACTTTCATGCCTATTAAACCTTTGTAATATTGTTTCAACATACTTCCTTTTATTTAACTAGAGTTTCCTTTTTGCCTAATCTCTTTTAATTTCCATGCCTAAATTAAAATTTGCAGCACCAAGATCCTTCATGTCGAATTTAGAAGACAATTAGGTTTTCACATCTTGGATAATTTCTCTGTTATTTCCAATCAAAAACATATTATCCACATTCAAGATCAAATAAATAACACGGTCACCAACTAATTTAAACACACAATGATCTGCTTTGCGCCTTATGAAGCCATGTCCTTGTATATGTGTATCAAATTTCTGATACCACATCCTTCGTGATTGTTTTAACCCATACAAAGACTTGTTTATCCTGCATACTAGTTCTTTTTTACTCTTTACTGCAAATCCTTTTGGTTGATTCATGTATATCTCTTCTTCTAGATCCCTGTGTAGGGATATTGTTTTCACATCTATCTGTTCTACCTCAAAATAAAAAATTGTAGCAACATATAAAACTAATCAAATAGAATTTAACTTGTCAATAGGAAAAAAATGTCACCAAAATCAATTCTCGGTATTGGGAATAACCTTTTGCTACTAACCAAGCTTTGTATTTCTCCACTTTACCTTCTACATTCATCTTCTTCTTAAACAATGATTTTCTTCCAATGGGTTTTCTTTCAGCCAACAACTCCAAATCGTAAGCCTCATTCTTGTCCAAAACAGCGATTTCTTCAACCATAGCCTTTTTCCAGAGTTTGTCATCTTCTAAATCCATTGCCTCCCTAACAGTTCTAAGATAATCATCAGTGATATATAAAACAAAATTTGAATGGAAATCAGATGGAGTATATCTATCTAGTTATCTTCTTTCCCGAACTGATATCCTGAACTAGAGTGTGTAGTTCTTCTTCTTATTCGTGTTCTTCTATGTAGTTTTGATTCTTCATCCTTCAATTATTCTTCGTATTCTTGTTCTTTTATGAAATATTTTACTTATTTAAATATCACATATCGATTATACACAACCTTGTTTGTTTCTAGGTTCCAAAGCTTGTATCTTTTAAACCATCTTTATATCCAATAAAGATGCACCTTTCAGATTTATTATCCAACTTGGTTATTTTCTCCTTTGGAACATGTACATATGCATCACAACCAAATACCCTGAGATGTGAGAGAAAGGGTTTTTTACCCTGATGAAGGTTGTCTATTAACCAAGTAACATGCATTGTCCACTACCTTTGGCTAAAATTCATGTCCCAACCCAACACTGTGTAGAAATTATGTGTAGATCTGAAACTGCTCATGAAATTAAATAAATCATGAGACTCAAATCTAGTCTATTGCTCTGGGAAATCAATTCACAGTCTAAAACACAAATCATAAACATGCATCAAGAGATAACACACATACACAAACATTTATCTAGGGGCAAACAATTGCTCAAAACCCCTTCCTATCTTTATTGCATTAGTCAAAGAATAGAGATAAATACATGTGCTTGCTCAAGACTGAGCACAACCTACAAGTGTATAATCTATATGTATGCCCGACTGACTAACTCTGGTCAACACTTAGCCAATTTTCAAGTTCTCCAAACCCAAATTTCTTTGCGTTGTTCATTGAGGAATTAGGTGCGCCTATTAATTAGGAAATTCTCTCAATCGGATTGTGCAATTCATTTAGGTTGATCCTTTCACTGCATGCACCACTTGTACACGTAATAGTTTATAACTTATGGTACACTGCCTTGAAACCTCCACTTCAACTGGATAACTCGAACTCTCTACATACAACAATTATTTTGGATTGATTGATTAGTTAAATGGATGATGACTGAGTGTGAATGAAGTCACACTGCACAACTTTACTTTCCACTAATTTAACTGAGAATAACTCAATTTAACTGAATTAGATTGCTACAAATTAGCAAGAACCCATGCTTAACTAAACTCAAGTCTTCCAATTCGAATAAACTAAGCTAACAAGGTGACACAAGCCATGTCATTCAAGTTAACTCATTCAAATTGTCTGTTAAAATGGAAATTCGAATTTTTTCTAGTTTGACCAAGGAAAATCAAACTAATATTTTTCTTGCTACATTTTTAGCACTCCCTCTCAGTAAGAAACGGATTACCACCCACCCCTATCATGCCTCCATGGAATGTACTACATGAAACACCTCTCATTGTTGTTGCTACCCCAACATTTGCAATTATCTACTAGGAAAATTGTGTTGTTGTTGACTCTGCTACTGAGCCTCATGCTCTATTGTCAACACACCTCTGCACTCCTCAATATCTTACTAAAATTGGTCCTCCTGCTACTGAATATTGTAGGCCCTTGTAGCAAGGGTAATGATCTGTGAGGAGAACAACTCAATGGACCCTGCCCAAATTTCTGCACTCCTGGGACTAAGGCTTCACATCGGCCCACCTCACACCTGGAGGTATGGTTGCAAGCGAAACGAACTTTGATCTACTCATATTGTTGTTGTTACTTCTTTGTTGCTTCTTCCACACTATTGCTACAACTATTGCAAAAATGACTCAGGTCTCCCCAGATCCTAAAGTACTAGCTTCCATAGGAATGCTCCCTCTGAAACTAGACTCCCTTTGAGTCTTGATCTCCCTGTGGGAAATATCTCTGCTCCTCAATCTTCCAATATCAATGATCACAACTTCTTTTTGTGCCACTAAACATTTGCTCACTTATTTGCCCACTAGCAACCTTCTAGCTCCATTAAAAAGTTTTCACATAGGGTCTTATGGATCTGCCTTGAACTAGGAATCCATAGCTTTGCTTCCAAACAGCGCATTAGTTCTTCAATGATCATTGTACATGAGGACTTCAAGGACTGGGTCTAATGTGAATCCTACTCTGCTACCATGAAGAAATTATGTGTAGATCTGAACTGCTCATGAAATTTACTAAATCACAATATTCAAATCTACTCTACTGCTCTACGAAAATCAATTCACAATGTAGAATGCATATCATAAACATGCGTCAAGAGATAACACACATACACACAGATTTATCTAAAGGAAAGCAACTTCTCAAAACCCCTTCCTATATGTATTGCATTAGTCAAAGAATAGAGATGAATACATATCTTTTCTCAAGCTTGAGCACAACCTGCAAGTGTATAATCTATCCCTCTTTCTGACTAACTCACTCTAACCAACACTTAGTCAGTTTTCAAGCCCTCCAAGCCCCTATTTCATTGTGTTGTTCCTTGAGGAATTAGACCCCTATTAATTAGGAAATTCCCTCAATTGGATTGCACAATTCCTTTAGCCTAAGCCTTTGAATGCATGCACCACCTACACACATTGTAATAGTCTACAACTGATAGTGCATTGCATTGGAACCTCCACCTCAATTGGTCAACTCGAATTCTTGACATGCAACAATTATTTTGGATTGATTGATTAGTTAACTGGCTTATCATTGAGTGTGACTTCTGCACAACTTGACCTCCCACTAGTTCCTCTAATAGCTAGAACTAGTTTAACTGACAATAACTCAATTTAACTTAATTACATTGCTACAAATCAGTAATCATTCAAACTGAACTCAATTCTTCCAACAAGAATTAACTAAGATATCAGCTTGACACAAGCCATGTCACTCAAGTTAACTCATCCAAGTTGTCTACTGAAATGGAAATTTGAATTTTCTCTAGTTTGACCAAAGCAAATCAAATTGAGATTTTACTTATTGCATTTTCAACACACCATTGAGTATGCTGCTTGCATTTTCCATCAACGTCATGTTCATCCTTTTTGTAGCTCCATTTTGTGGTTGTGTGTATGGAGTAGTCCTATGTCATATTATACCACACTTCTCATAGAACTCCTAGAATTCCTGCTTGCAAAGCTCTCCAGCGATATTTGTCCTTAACACCTTAATCTTCTTCTCTGTCTGATTTTCCACCATAGCCTTAAATTCTATAAACTTATCAAAGACTTCATATTTCTTCCCAAGGAGATATATCCATGTATTCTTTGAGAAGTCATTTATAAATGAGACATAGTACACAAATCCAAACACATCATTGTGCACAAAGTTCTAATATTCTTTCTGCCCTCTTAGCGCCAAAGGAAAACCCCACCTAATTGTGTTTCCCATATACACAATGTTCACAAAAATGAAAATTCAGAGAGCAAATAGACACGACTTTCTACCATACCATTACCATGTAGTATTTGAAGGCCCTTTCTCTCCAATATGTCCCAATCTTTGATGCCACAACATAGTCTTTTCTCCAAAGATTATAAGTTTTTATGCTCCACCCTCAAGAAAAACAAAATTGTTGCCCAACAACTTGTACAAAATCATCTTGCAGGTATTTTTCTTAAACATTTTTTTTACACCTGCATCATCCGTTTTGCTTACATAAATTAAATTTCTAGCCAACACCTAAGAAAACATCACAACCATCATTTCTCTCGTACTCGCAAAACTACTCCCTATGGGGAGTCATATGAAACAATGAGTCAATCAACCATGTCAAAGTCATATGAAAGGATGAGTCAATCAGCGATGACTCATGATCCACATGTGTACTTGAAGAAGCTGAGTACATATCCCCACCTTCATATGAGGTGGGTTTTCGCCTTTGCAAAAATGAGCATCATCAGATCCCTTTTGTTTTTCAAGAATTTTAGATCTACACTTTTTTTTGTAGTGCCCTTCTTTTCCGCATTTCCACCATACCTTTACAAATTTTCTAGAGATTTGGATCCCCCTCTAGATTCAAATCTCCCATTTGAGGACTTATTTCTATTTATGTTTTGGGATTATCATCTTACAAACAAGGCACATTCTGGGTCTCCATGTTTTTCTATCTCATTTCCTCTGACAACAATGATGAAACTATTTCATCAAATTTTAAAATAGTTGCATTACTACCCATGGCGACAACCAGACTACCCACGAATGCAAAATCGATGCACTTATCTTCATCTGAACTTAATATCGACATATAATAACTAACTTACCAAACTATTGAAGGCGTTCAGATGTTGTCACCGAGTCTTCATGTCTCATCCTCAAGTTATACAACTTCTATGAGAACAATTTATTTACCAAGGACTTAAACTGATACAAAATCTCTAACTTGTCCCACAGTACCTGGATCCACAACAATCCACTAATATTTATCCACCAACAGATCCTCTATCTTAAGCTTCCACGCTCATAACTCTATATATTGAATTTATCAATCTCTATCTTTCCACTATTTGCTATTCTTTTCACCACAAGAAACGATCCAACAAATCTCCCACTATAACAAAGTCTACCACAAGGCAGAGAAAAACCCCTTAACCACAAAAGTGTCCCCTTGAAGCCAAAATAATTTGATACCAAATGAAGGTTTTAACCTAGAAAATTACCTACAAACAAATTTAAAAAAAAAAACAAAACAAAACAGATACAATGGCAATCATAGAAAATATAAACAAATTATTTTTTCTGGAACCCAAAACCAAGAAAACTATGCTCCTTTACAGTGTTACAATACATTATATACATGTAGTAGCATTCATAAACCCCCAATCCATTAACCTATGATTAGAATATAATCGTAGTTCCTTTGAACATATCTACAAAACCACCATGCGCCCACAAACCGTCCAAACCCTGCAACCCCTCAAACAAGGGAGCTATCACCCCGTTGTGTCCCCTTGTCGTGCCTGACACATACGTATCACGCTTAGGGATAGTTGTGCAAAAAATATAGCACACACCCAACAATATGTTTCTTCATCATTGTTATCCCTATAGTGGCCACGAAAAAAATCATCAAAGGGTCTCTTCTTCCATCCTTAAAAGCATTACAAATGTTAACATTCTCAAAGGATGTTTCATCTTCAACCACTACATCAAAGGAAATACCATATCCCCCATTTTCAATTCCTTGCTCCTTTAAATAGACATTCCAAAATAAAGTTTCTCCCCTTCAAAAGAAAAACTTCACATTCTAACCTTTTCATTATAGAAAGCACCCAAGGCAACCCCAAATGTTGCACTCCTTCATGGAGGTCAATGAGGACATCAATGACTACAAAGAAATGCTTCAATTTGTGTACTCAATGTCTTTTGGCCATAATCCACAACTCCCATTAAATGGAATTGTATACTATAAAAAATTTAAATGAGCACAACACCTAGATTATGAGAACATCACTGCAATATTGACTTTGTATCAAGTCAAACATCCAAAGAAAGCCTACCCAAAGGCCAAGGCTCTCAAGATAAAAAAAAATGGAGAAATTGAGAACCCACCTCGTAGAAGACCCTCATGATAAATTCTTAGCAAGTTGCAGCAAAGAAAGATGCAAAGGCATCAACATTTATAGCGTTGGTAAAAGACCATAAACACCCTTGATATCAGTAAAAATGTAAACATGAGAAATGAGTCAACTCCTACACCACTCACTAGTTGCACTCCTTCACGGAGGTAAATGAGGAAATCAATGACTACAAAGAAATGCTTCAATTTGTGTAGTCAATGTTTTTTGGCCATCATCTACAACTCTCATTAAAGTCAAACATCTAAAGAAAGCCTACCCAAAAGCAAAAGCAAAGGTTCTCATGATAAACAATAGAGGAATTGAAAACCCACCTCATAGAAGACCCTCGTGATAAATTCTTAACAAGTTGCAGCAAAGAAGGATGCAAAGGCATCAACATTTATAGCATTGGTATTTTACCAATACACCCTTGATATCGGTAAGAATGTAAACATGAAAAAGGAGTCAACTCCTACACCACTAGTTTCAGTGCCACCTATCTTATCACCCTCAAGGATGTGAAGTTAACACGGATATGACAAAGCGGTAAATTCTACGTCGTCCCTCTTAACTATTCCTCCAAGGGATGAAGAGGAGACATGATTTGCTAATTTGAACCGAGGAATGGAATCCATCCCTTTGACCAAGCTAGATGATGGAACGCTTCAGATCATAGATGGATAGAAATCTAAAAAGTAAGCAAGGCAATGCGTTAATTCGCAAAATCTACGCTGAGATTCAAAAAGAAGATACAAGTTCTTAACAGTTGTAAAGTAACCACGTTGATGTATGGTCTCTAACATGCAAAATTTGTAATTAGATATTTAAATTTGGACGTAGGGTAACAAGCTGAATATCTAACCTTAAATTATACACTAATTTGCAGAATCTTCACTTACAATATTCAAAAAGACGATACACTTTCTTAAAAGTAATCGTGCTAATATTTCGTCCCTAGGCTACAAAAAATGTTTTTAGATATTTAAATCTCAGCAGTGTAAAAAGTTGAGTATCTGACCTTAAATTTGAGCTTTAAAAGGCAAAAACTGAAATTTCAAACCTTCAAATTTTATCAAATAATATTATTATTTTGCTGAAAAAGGGAATAAAATGTAGAAAATACAGATGATCATGACTGATAATAGAGTATTTGTTGCTTTGTTTAAAATTAATACATTGCCATTATTCCCACTTATCTAACTGGTATATGGTAGTAAACCACCATATTACAATGCATTGCATGATTTTTACTCCAGAGTTTTAAGCATGTTAGCAAGAAATTTTATTGTAATCTTAAATCATTATTAGATGAAGCTATTAACTTCTAATGATAGTAGATATTTTCTTTCGATTTGCAATTATTTCTCTGTAATATCAAAACTAAATGTGAAAAAAAATTCATATGCCACCCACAAAACAAGTATTTATAGAGACATTAACATTCTATGGAAATGGCAACAATGGCACAGCAACAGAGTTCCTAGCATAAGGTAGGACCATTGCAATAAATTCAAATAGGAGATCTTGTGGCCTATAATCTCAAGTCACACAAGAAAGCCAGACTTTCAAACGTTCTCTCAAGTTCTACTTTCAGTCCCACAAAGATTGTGCCAAAACGTTCAGTGGCCTTGTAGGCAATGAAATGTTGCATATAAAAAACACAACAAATATATATTCTTTACAGAAAATGGTTATGTATAGAAAGCAAGTACATATTATTTATTAATCAGACAGTCAATACTACCGTAATGTGCTCATGTTATCCTTGCCTACCTATTTTTGATTCACTCTACATAGTACAGTATGTTGATATAAATAAAAGGAATAAACCCTGACTTGCCCGCCTCGTGTCCAGCAAACCATTCAACTCAAAATGCAATGAAAGCGAGATGAATTAACGTTTTCTATTTGCCTATGAGATCAATGTACATGGCAATTTAAATTAACGAGTTTATATTATAGTTATTGATAAGATCATTTACAATGATTGTAACTGGTAAGAATCATCCGACACTATATAATTTCAACCTGTGCACCAACAAATCAACAGAAATGGCATTGCATTCTACTTTGTCCATACACATTGCATTTAAAAAATTTACATGCTTGCTTTACATGGATCTGTGGCGCTTAAATTTTTTTCGAAGAAAACAAGCTCAGAGCATCAGCATTTTAACCATTCGATTGTAAAACGGCTCTGATAATTGAAAATGTCGCCAACTTCAAAATTGTGAATTCAAATAAAACACGAGATGACTTTATCTTCATAATGCAGAGTTCAAATAAATTAAACACTGGAAAACTCCTCCATCTTGTGAAATAACAGACAAACATGTCGTACAGGCAACACTAACGTAACCAAGAATATGATCCTCAATTACTGATTTTCTACTTTTAATAAACTATAGACACTCAACTGTTGACCATTAGGGCAGTTAAGAACAGTTGAAAGATTTGTCAGACTTAACACACATGCATACAAATTGCACTGGGTTTACAGCACAATGCATAATTATTAATACTTGAATATTTTCAGTTTGAATATCCCTCTAATAAGCATGCAAAGACGTTAAATTTAACTGCACATCGCAATATACAATCTACCTGTGAAATTTAACTAAGTGCACAACACAATATACAATCTATATGTGAAATCTAACTAAACGCACAACACTACAATTTATATGTGGAATGGAAATCTAACTAAACTGATGACACAATTTACAATCTACAAATTCAGCTGCAGATAAGTTCTGAAAAAGAATGAACCGGAACACCAGCAATGCTTTCATTACCATTTTACATGATAAGCATAAATATTGTCAATTCATTCGATCCCATTAAAACTTGTGGAGAATAAGGATAGAAAATAAAACTACAGGAAGCCAAGTTAGATACCTTTAGTGTGATATAATTCATCACAGATGATCTCACTTTTAGATATCCTAAATGGCAGGGAAAACAGATATCAAATTTTCATTTGTACTATCAAAATTTCACTAAGTAAATTGATGTCCGTACAATCTGCTACAGTCTAGGAGCCTAAACAAATAATGGTTTGAATTGCTTTATTGCTCATGTTCAACCTACTGAACTTTCAAAGGAGCCTTGTGAACCATTGTTTCCTTGTGAATTTGATGGCAGCTTTTCTCAACAAGATCCAGTAGTTTCTCAATATTGATGGCCCATGAATTGAGAATTTCGTTGCTGTCTTTAGCAGCCCGGAAACAAACAATACCAGCAGGCCTATCCACCTTTGCCACCAAAGACTTCAAAACAACCATGTCTGAGAGGTGTTTTTCAGTTTCCTGCAAACACAGTAACAACAAATTATAAATTTTAACTGCATAAAAAATTACTAAGGAAAGAGTTTCAACAGACAAATCAGCTTGCAAGCCCACGCATTCGAATGGGGGTCAAGGTTTCTCAAAGGTTGTATATAACAATACCAGCCACAAACACAAGTTTCACCGGTAATTCAGATAATCTGTGGAAATCAAATAAGATATAACCAGATTGCAACTTCAACCAACCTGAACACTGAGGCATAGTAGTTCTGCAAGCCGTTCCAAACTAATTCTTGAATAATATTTTGAGACAACCAAAATATTCTGCAGAAGAAACAATTTCAGGATTAAAATGAGTAAAGTGATAGACAAATCAATTCACAGTGTTTGAATGAAAGAATAGTGTTAAGACATGGTACTAACATGCTCAATAACACGCTGCCTTAAGTCCTCAGCAGCTTTATCACCTAAAAATCCTCCAGGCATAGTTCTTTCCTGCCCAAATTCAGCTTGGTATATCTCCCAAAACGGAACCCATTGTATCACTTCCATAGTAACAAAGTGCTTCAACAATGCACTGTATCCATTCAAATTATATAAAGAATGAAAACCGAGATATGTACAAGTATCTGTACAACAGGATAAAAAGGGAGAAACAAAGACTAGATAAAGCACAACAAAAAATTAATATGGTGAGACGGATCAAAAAACCACGAAGTTGCTGCTACACTATAGAAGAAGATAAATACCGAAATTTAGGAATCTCTAATAACTTTTTATCTTCCAAGGTGGCATTCAGAAGGCTCGACTGCATAGGGTCATGTGGTGACAGGACTAGGTACCAACAGATTTTTCTCAGCACCTGCAAAATTATTGCAACAACTAAAATCATCAATCTCACTTTAGCACAACACAATCTTATCAAGAATTTAAGCTTCCAACTTACAGGAATCCACTGTGCTGGGTCTTCCTTCACCGAAGGTATATCATAAATTGCCTTGTAGCTACGGCAGATTTCCAGATAATCATTATTATGAGAGTAATACCTGCAGCCATGAGAGGATATAACTGTAACAGATGCGGTAGCTTTTCATAATTCCACAAGCAGATGTTAACATGCCATGGAAAATATCAACCAATCATCCAAGACATGAAAAATATAAAATCTGTCTTCATAAGACACTGAACAAATGAATCAACTGGCAAGGGTTCAGAATTTTGAGAATAGCCTTGAAACAAGAATGTTCCAAAATAGTCTAATATGTCCAAAATGTTTTATTTTAAATGGATGAAACTTAAGTTCAAACAAAGCCCCACCTTCGTTCATGTTAAATTTGGCAGCCAGGAAGAAATTCCCTAATAAAGAAAATATTATTAAAAGAATTCATTTATGGCTCAATTTTTCCATATTTAAGACCTTGTCTATTGGAGGGAAAATCATTCTAATTTGTCCAAAATGTTTTATTTTAAACTGATGAAACTTAAGTTCAAACAAATATCAGCCAATCATCCAAGACATGAAAAATATAAAATCTGTCTTCATAAGACACTGAACAAATGAATCAACTGCCAAGGATTCAGAATGTTAAGAATAGCCTTGAAACAGCCTAGGAATGTTCCAAAATAGTCTAATTTGTCCAAAATGTTTTATTTTAAATTGATGAAACTTAGTTCAAACAAAGCCCCACCTTCGTTCATGTTAAATTTGGCAGCCAGGGAGAAATTCCCTAATAAAGAAAATTCATTTATGGCTCAATTTAATCATGGTTTGAATTATGCTTTGCAAGTCGGTTTTCCATATTAAATTGACCTTGTCTATTGGAGGGAAAATCATTCTAATTTGTCCAAAATGTTTTATTGTATATTGATGAAACTTAAGTTCAAACAAAGCCCCACCTTCATTCATGTTAAATTTGGCAGCCAGGGAGAAATTCCCTAATAACAAAAATATTATTAAAGGAAAATTCATTTATGGCTCAGTTTAATCATGGTTTGAATTATGCTTTGCAAGTCAGTTTTCCATATTAAATTGACCTTGTCTATTGGAGGGAAAATCATTCTATTCCAAATTCAAATTTTCTTCAAGTCAGCTCTTCAAATAGTCGTGACCCTTCTCACTTGGAAACTTCTATATGTACTCTATTACATTGATCTTCAATTGGCAAGTTTGGGGATGGCTCATATGATCTAAGATCTGTTTGAGGTTCGCATTTATGCTCTGAGATAAAGTTCGCTCCCACTCTTCGAATGACATAGTTTGGTCTGCAACTTTACATGACATCTTCGCATGGCTGCAGAACAGGACCCTTGCTCTAGGTCTCCACTCTCACAATGGCTACAGGACAGAACTCTCGCTATCTATGGCTCTCACTCTTGTCTCTGTTACAATGAACTGGTGAGGATTCTATTCGTCATGATGTATATGGTGTGGATTCTACGTCTATCTATGGTGCAATGTTCTCTCTGTGTTATGTTATATACAGTTTCTCTTGAGCATATCGATGGCATCTTTGTCATACAGAACAGCTGCGGTATCATCTTTGTATGTGCGCAGATCGGTGGTATCGTATAGCAAGCAGAGCCTTAGTATGGCATTGTATTCAGAACCATGGTATATGTATTGACTCTGTTCCTCTGCGCTTCCTCAGATATATATATATATATATATATATATATACGACTATGTCACACAGTTCCTCTGCAATGGCATTGCCATGATCCCCTACAATGATACTCTGGCTTTAATATATATTTGTGGCATATCTGTGATATATAGCATCTCTAAGTTGTGGTTAGCCTCACAAAAGTAGTATATAGTCTCGGCACATGGTCTCAACTCTGCACATATGATCTTGATGGTCTCTACAGAATCAGCATATCAGTCTTGGCATACATTCTCACCTCAGTAGTATGTAGTCTCGGCATAGTGCTGTATATGTATGGTTTAGATCTCGCTCTATGACTGTTATAGCATGTAGCTTTGACATATGGTCACAATCCCTATATGGTCTCGCTTTGGAACGGTTTGGTTCCCCTGCATCATAGATATGATCCTTCTAGTCCCTCAGAACATTATTGGTAGTGTATATGTCATCATACAGCCATCATATTTATATTGACTCCTGAAGACAAACCCTCATATCAGATCTTATGTACTTTGTATCTCAGCTGAACAACTGATGAAATCTAATAGAAGAAGAATTGAATTCCGGGTTTTCCCTCTTGTGGGGTTTTGCCCTGGTCTCTGACCAAATTCCAGTGTCTCTTTGTGTGCGCGCTTTTCTTCTGATGTTCCTTTCTGTTCCACTGCATTTCTGATAATGTTGTTCTTTCTTCATAATTGCACATGATGTAATGATGTTATAATGCTGTGGGTGGAATTCAATGTGTAAATGATGTAATGCAATTATCTTAAGCAAAGAACAATATAGCTGGCGCAGAAAAACCCAAGCGTTTAACAGAAAAATTATTGATATATATTATTAATGAATAGTTGATGTTACAATTTTGGAGGCCCCTGGTTTTATACTGCCTCTTGGTGAATGGGCATGACCTGTGATCATGCCCTTTTGCCTAATTTAAGTAATCATTACGGATATTAATTAATTTAACATAACATTGCCTCCCTCTTGAAAAGATGCTTTGTCCTCAAAGCATAAGTAACAACGGATGTTGTTGACGAAATACTTCAGTCTCCCAAGAAGCTTCTTGTTCTGGTAAGTCCTTCCACTTGATTAGCTATTCTTTGATTACTCGAGATCGCAATTTCTTTTCCCTGATGGAAATGATGCCTTCTGGTTCAAGAATGAGTCTTCCTTCGTCATGTACCGATGGAAGTGTTGTTTGTGCTGATTGATGTAAGTGCTTTTTTAAGGCAAGATACATGGAAAACATTGAGGACACAACTTTTATCAAGAAGGTTTAAACGGTATGCTACTTGACTGATCTTTTCGTTGATTTGGTATGGCCCATAAAGCTTTGGCGCAAATTTTTTTTTTCCTTTTTGTTTCAAGGATCATTGTTTATACGGTTGGAGTTTAACAAATACCCAATCTCCAACTTCAAATTCTCTCTTGGTCCTACTTCGGTCAGCTTGTTGCTTCATACAATTCCTTGCATTATTTAAATTTTCTTTTAGAGTTTGGACTACTTTCTGGGTTTCTTCTAACTAGTTTTTAACTGTTGGCAGCTTTGTCTTGATGATAGCAAAGTCCTTCCATTTCGGAGGTTTGTAATCGTACAGAGCTTGAAAAGGAGTCATTTTCGTTGATGTGTGGTAAATGGAATTGTACCACCATTCCACGAAATGTAACCACTGAACCCACTTATTTTGTTTGTCTGTGGCATAACAACATAAGTAGGCTTCTAAACACTTATTGACAACCTCTCTGATTTTCTCATTGCATTAAAGTGAGCATATTTGGTGAGTCTGTCGACTACTACAAGAATTTTATCTATACCACCAGACATAGGTAAACCTTCAATAAAGTCCATTGATATTTCCTCCCACTTCTGATTTGGAATGTTTAAGGGGTGAAGTAGTTCGGGTGTTATAATATATTTTTTTCCTCTAATATTTTATCACATTCGGCTACATATTTTTGAATATCATTGCTCATTCCCTTCCAAAAGAATGATTGGCATGCGTTGTAGTAGGTTTTAAAGTATCCTACATGACTGGCTGCCAGTGAATCATGCAACTCTTTGAGAACCTTGGCTTTAAATTTGGAATCTGCATTTAGCTAAATTCTTCCCTTGTACCATTGAATATCACTTGAATTTTGAGGAAGATTATTGATTATAGCACTTGTTTCTGGATCTTTTGTGTATTCACTTCAAATCTCATTAAGCCAATCGGGAACAACAACTGACACTATAAGTAACGATGGATCTTCGTCTTTCCTCGACAAGGCATCAGCTACTACATTATCTTTCTCTTTCTTGTGTAATATATCCATGTCAAAGGTAGCGATTTTTTCTATCCATTTTTGTTGTTTTGTACATAGCGTTTTCTACTGGAGAGGATGATGACGACTATTATGATCTGTTTGTATTAAGAACTTACTTCCCAAGAGATATTGTCTCCATTTGGCTAATGTGTGCATAATGGCAAGCATTTCCTTCTTGTATGTAGATTTGAGACGTTCTTACTTATTGAGCTTCCTGCTTTCAAACGCGATTGGGTGACCATCCTAAATTAGCACTGCTCCTATGCCAAAACCTGAAGCATCACATTAAATTACAAATGGTTTTGAGAAGTTTGGAGTTGCCAATACAGGAGCATTAGACATAACTTCCTTCAAGTCTTCAAAACACTTTTTTGCTTCATCATTCCATCGAAATGAGTTCTTCTTTAGGAGGTTTGATAGGGGTGTGGTTATATGGGCATAGCTTTTGATAAATTTTCGATAATACCCTATCAATCCTAAGAATCCTCTTAACTTAGAGATATTAACTGGTTTGGGCCATTCCCTTATAGCCTTGATGTTATTAGGATCTACTTTTACTCCTTTGGATGTTATATGTCCGAGATATTCTACTTCTTCCTTCCCAAAAGTGCATTTTGACTTCTTGGCATAGAACTAATGCTCTTCCAACACAGTAAGAACTTCCTCCAAATGGTGTAGGAGCTCCTTCCAAGTTTTACTATAAATTAAAATGTCATCAAAGAACACTAACACAAACTTCCTTAGATATGGACGAAATAGCTCGCTCATAGTAGCTTGGAATGTTGTCGGTGCATTGGTTAAACCAAAAGGCATTACTTTAAACTCGCAATGACCTTCATGTGTTTGGAATGCAATTTTTGCAAAATCTTTCGATCTTATTCTAATTTGGTAATATCCTAACCTTAGGTCCAATTTTGAGAAGTATTTAGCGCCATGCAGTTCATCCAACATTTCATCGATAAAAGGAAATGGAAACTTGTTTTTAATTGTTATTTTGTTTAGTCCTCGATAATCGACACATAGTCTGAATGATCCATCTTTCTTTCGAACTAATACAACTGGAGTAGCATACAGAGTTTTACTTTTTGAGATGATGTGGATATCGATATGGTTTGATGTTGATGGGATTTGACCCTGCTTTGACTTCTATTGTATGCTCGATATCTCTTTTATGAGACATCTTCATCGGAAGGTCTTGGAATACTTTTTTGTGCTTTTGAATTAGCACTTGGACTTGTAGTGCTTCTTCGTTGACTAGATTCGAAGTTAACATTTCTAATTGATGACACTGTACTACATAGGCTGGTGCTCCCTTCTGAATCATTTTCATCATCTGGGATGATAATACAATTTGGTTCTCAAGTGGCTAGAACCCATATAATTTGTATTTCTGCCCTTCCCATTTAAATTTTATAAATTGCTTTTGATGGCTGGCAGAGTAAGTATCGAGGGTTTGTAGCCATCGAATACCTAAGACCACATCCACTCCTCCTAATGGTACAGTGTAGAACAGGGATTCTAAATCAAAGTCCTGAATCTGCAATTTGACTTTCTAGCATTTTCCTACCTTTTCAATTTTCTTACCGTCAACTACCATAACCTTCATGTTGGGCATGGGAAATGTTGGACACCTAATCCTCAATGGGTTAGTGTGGAAGCCGAATGGACAAAAGGATTCCAAGAGACCTTGGGATGTGGAACCCAACGGCCACATAATGTACTATAAATGTATATCTCTTGTTAATAAAAATTGTACTTTCATGTTTTATCTTTAATATTTCTCTCGCTACCCATGTGTGTTTAACATGGTATCAGAGCAGGCGTATTCCTACCCTGCATAATTATTTTGAGCCATTTGTTTCATGGCCCTTATGTGCAGATCATTTCATGAATATTTTCTCAGCTAAATTTTAGCTGTAACCTGTCATTTCTCCAGCGCCATTTTTGGCCTCTCTCTACCATTTTGAATCTGCTCAGTCATAATAATCTGCGACTTAAATTCTCTATTCTGAAATCTTATCAGCCATATTTTAGCTGCGTTCTCTGCGCCCACTAACCAATAGAGAATCCTGGCAGCTCTGACACATTATTCCCCTGCGTCTTAACAAGGTCCAAGTTTCCATCCAGTCATTGCAGTAGAGGAACGCCAATTTTATCCTTCTTCATCAAGTGCCAATGTGTATCTATACTGCTCACCCCGAGCATCAGTTATGTATTCTGATCCTCTAATTCGAACAGCATAGCAAGCATTTTCTATTTTTACTAAACTTTGAAGCATTGTCTCCATCTTCTTGTTCATTTCGTAGCTACCATCAGTTATAGGAGTAACAAGACTAAGATCCTTATAAAGATCTCGTACAAAATTGCATATGGTGTTAGCCACCTATACTTCTCCATCAGCGACCTGACTGATGGCTAACCTCATGAGTTCTCCCGTCAAATCTCCAATCCCAAGAAGATAATCTAAAAGGTTGATTTTCAAAGGGCTAGTAGATGGATCACTAAGTTTTGTGAGTCTGCTATTAAGATCTGCAAGCGTCAAAAGCTTTCTAGATTTACAAAACTCTAGTACAGTCGCTGCTTCAACGTACTCTTGCATCCCAGAACTGTTTGTTGATTATGTTTGCCAATCCTATGAACTCTGTGTAACATCACGGCTGGCCTTCACAAGCCTCTCCCTCTTGTCATTCATCTCGTTGAGTTGGTCACAGTACTTCTCAAATTCAGCTTTGAATGGATTCTTAGTCGCCATTTCTGTTGTTGAGCAGTTGGCTAAGGTCGTCGGGCGTTTATTGGGAACACCTGCCGGGGTTAAAGGCGTCTTAGCAGCCATTTTACTGTGCTCCAAGATAATTCATCACCAACAAAGAGGCATGCTCAGGGCAGATCAGGTATCAAAGTCAATAGCAATGCCCGTGCCCTCCATCATCTTCAAAGCCTCATTCAATTGATTCTCGTTGGAAAGTGTTTTCACTTGCGCTCGTAAAGCAGCTGTGTTGGCATCTTCATTTCTTCTACTTCTCATCTGTTTATGAGACGCGTGACCACCATGAACAAGTCTAACAAATAAAAGTAAGGTATCTTCCCTGTAATGGTGCCGACGGCATTTCAGTAGCAGCAGCAACATGTTTTAACATTCTACCGCAGTTCGCGCATGTTTTTATCATCTCAATTTATGGACTGGCAATTGTTTTGAGCATCAAAAACATGCCCAAAGAGAGACAATTTCAATAAGTTGGTACCAAATAAATGTTGCAGATTGATACCATTCTTGAGGTCTCAGCCCTGTTTTAGCATCTAGGCACTTGTAGATATCTCCATTCTTGTTATAACAAGACCAGTAATGGCGCTGAATTTTCTACTATTACTGAGTGTGCATAGTATCGCTCTGGTTAAAATTCCATTAATATTCCGGTTATAAATGCTTCTGATATTGAGTCTTGCCCTCATCGGTCAACAAATGTGTTAAAAAAAATCAATTCTGGAGTGTGCATTGATCAAAATCCCGAGCTATAGAATCTGTTTTGAGTGTTCAAGTTCTGCGGAAAGACCGTGTAATGGGTTGCGTTACTCTTGTTTTGAGTTGAAGGTTGTATTCATTTCTATGCCATTCAATGTATATGAACGCTTTCTACTGGATCGTGGTGTTGGACGGTGTATTCCATTTGTGTTAAATGTTGAACAATTTGGAGATAGTGCGATGGTCATTTCAATTCAATTCTGGAATGTGCTTTCATCAAAATCCCGAGCTATAGAATCTGTTTTGAGTGTTAAAGTTCTGCGGAAAGACCGTGTAATGGATTGCGTTACTCCTGTTTTGAGTCGAAGGTTGTAAACATGAATCTGCTATGTACAATGGACTTAGTCTACTATGAGTTGGAATGTTCAAAAAAATATCACTGATCAAAATAAAGAAGAGTAACAACATTGCGGGTTTCCTGTATTTGATACCCCATTGTTGTAAAGCAACTGGATGTAAACATCGTTTATGGGATTTGCAGAACAACGAACGAGAGTTGGAGCAGTGTGGTCGTGTTATACAAATATGTTGAAGATTAAAATCATGTGCGTTATTTAAAAACTGAACATTGTTCTGTTGGATAGAACGCTATCTCCTCGGCACTATTTTTGAGCTCAACAAAATTCCGCGGAAACACTTCTATTTCGGGTGTATACATTCAGTTAAGTGACTGTCTAGTGGACTAATTTTGTGTGTAGTAAAAAAAAGGGGGAGTGCATTTTTGGTCATTTGATTGTTTTTACAAATACATTGTTGATTTGATTGTCTGAATAATGGAAAAAAATCATGGATTATTAGAGTTATTAAGCACTCTAATCTTATCTACTGATGGAAGTACAGTTAAAGTCAACAAAAACACTCTCAGAGATATTCAAAAATCTTTACAATATGCACAGGAAAAGATCGATTTTTTGCAGCTTGAATCACAGCTACAGCAACAAGAGCTACATCAAACAAGACATCATTCTGAACCTGTTTTTGTTCAGAACATTGAGACAACCACCCATCAGCAGTGAGTCAATAATGTTACCGCTCATTCAAATAAAGCAGCAGTTGTACATGCAGATGCAGAAACTCAGTCTGCACTTCCCAAGCCCATCATCAGACCTTGGGAACAGCTTGTCCACAACAAGCACAGAACTGGTCTTGGATATGACAAGGACTTGTCCTTTCATATTCCAGACTACTCAAAGCCCATTCAGTTTCAGAGCGCTGGATTCATTCATGACAGTTCACCTGCTCATCATGACAGTTCAACTTCAGCTGTTCCGGACTCTGCCCCACTTCCACAGCAGCAACAACAACAACAGCAGATTGTGAAATCCCAACACCGTGACCGAGTTGGCCATCTGAAAGATCACTGTTTTGATCTCCATCCATGTAAGCACTGTCATAAAACAAGTCATTCTTCAAACAGATGCTTCAAAAACAAACGTCCTGCAAGAACAAAGATTCATCTTGGATGGATCGCTTCTTGGCAATGGGCATCAACAACCAAGAAGATATTCCAAACACATGTCAGAACTTGCTCTAGAGTATTGAACAGTCTTGGAGTTGAGTTTTCTCCGTCATCTCACCTTGTATCTGACAGGGGGGAAATGATGGTCATCTACAAGCTTCAAATCCACATCAAGCAAGCCTGAGCCACAACTTGCCACACCAGTTTCAGAGTAGTAGCCAGAAACAAAGATGCCCTTGAGCATGCCTTCAATTGGTAATCTGGGACACTTCCTCTAGCAGAAGACTTCAACTTCTTGCCATTTTTGGAAGAGTTCCAGGAATTGTATTAAGCATTCCAGAGTTGTTGGTCATCCTTAAACCATCATAGGTTAAGACTTCCCTTTTCAGGTTGAAGTTCTCCCTTTTATGTGGGGTGAGACCTCCCTTTATTGGTTGAAAGTTTCCCTCTTCAAAACAATAGGAGCACTTCCTCTAGCAGAAGACTTCAGCTTCTTGCCAGTTTTGGAGGAGTTCCCGGAATTGCACTAAGCATTCCACTGTTAGTGGTCATCCTTAAACCACTGCCCTTTATACCAACATTTCAGAGAGCGCATTCAGCCTAGTGTTGCCATGCATTTTTTGGACATTTTGTATTACAGCTCTCTTCTTGGACTCATACATAACCCTTCAGATTAAAGGGGGGAATGTTGGACACCTAATCCTCAATGGGTTAGTGTGGAAGCCAAATGGACAAAAGGAGTCCAAGAGACCTTGGGATGTGAATCCCAATGGTCACATAATGTACTATAAATGTATATCATTTCTGAATTAAAATTGAACTGCATGATTTATCTTTCCTATCTTTCTCGCTCCCCATGTGTGTTTAACAAATACTAAAACCCATGAACCCAAGGGCATAATATTAAACCCAAGGGACTAATATTATAAACCCAACGTATATAAACCCTAAGATAACTATTATAAACACTAAAATAAACATGTTTGACAATCATCAATTTTCATATTGAGAAAATCCTTATCACAATTCCATGTTGGATCATGGTTGACCATGGTTAACATCACAATAAACTATGGTTAACTGGGGAATAATAAACCCAAGCGGTTGATATGATAAACCAAAAGGAACAATAAACCCAAGGGATTAATACGAAAACCCTAAGTGATTATGAACCTAAAGGAATAATATTAAACCCAAGGGACTAATATTATAAACCCAAGGCATAATAAACCTAAGGGTTAACATTTATAAACTCAAGGTATATAAACCCTAACATCAATGTTATAAACCCTAAAATAAACATGGTTGACCATGGTTGACAATGGTTGATTTCGATATAGAGACAATCCTTGTCACAATGCAACGTTGGACCATGGTCAACCATGGTTGACCATGATTGATTTTCATATCGAGACAATCTTTAGGAATAACTACATACATATATCTCTTTTATTTTATTTTTATCTGTGAATGACAATGTACAATATGTCTTTTCTATTTTTGATATGTGAATAACAACGGACACGTATCTCTCTTTTATATATGGAGTGAAGGGATGATAAGAAAAGAAAAGTCACAAGTACCCACCGATTATTTCGCTTTTTCACACAATCTTTTTCAATCTCATGATAAGGATGTATACAAATGAAAAAATAAGAATAAGGTGATAGTTGTATAGTAGTGTAGTTTGTGAGCCTGTTTTGTGGTTATTTGAGAATGTTCTATAATCTCTAGTTATTTATGTCTTTTCACATGTTTCTTTCACACCTCCACATAATGAAATCCACCTATGCATTTTTGCATTCCACACAATGAAAGCCACCTCTACTTGAATGGGTGGATTTAGTTCAATGAGTTAAATCTTTATGAAATATTTTGATATTTCAGTGTTTATTAATTTTTGTATAGTAAATATTTCAGTGTATGAATATTTATATTGTGAAGAGCTTAAAATAAAAGCTTTACCTGTGCGAAATAAGCTTTATCTACACCTCACACTCGACCTTGCATAAACCAATGAGTACAATTAGCAATACAAATACATCTCCGCACTCTACTTTGATTATACAAAATGCTTTAAAAAGTGCAGAGAATGTAATGAGGATTCAAACTTAAATCGAAATTTGCAATTATTTATCAACCTTAGTGATATGAAGATAACTTTGTACAGAAATGTTCATAACTTCGCAATATGCGTATGCAAGCAGGTGGTAAACACAAAATTACAAAATGCATATGCAGGCAGGTGGTGAACACAAAATTAGACAACTTTATGGCATGTTATTACTCTTTCATATTGCTATGCAAATATTCCACCATTCTAGACTTAGTCGCCACGCTATTCCAGACGCAATGGTCTCCAAATCTTGCAACCTGTTAGATTCATTTGTGCAGATATTATTGACGAAAATTTTCTAAACATATGAATGCAATTATTAGAAAATTCTCTGTATCGCATGTCGTGGCATTCTTTCTCAATCTCAAATGATTGCTTGTATGGTGTTTCAAAGCCTCTTTCGCTGCTTGAGAAATTTGTTTCGAGGTATTTTATTGGTTCAAGTAATTTGTATTGGTTCCTAAGTTATGAAGAGAACGACCATGGATAAAACCTCCGGAAAGTATTAAAGCTTTGGGGACATTTTACTTTTCATCGACAAATCAAAGCCTTTGAAATCGAGGTTTTGAATCTCAGCCTGTCTTTTAATACCATTTGTTTTTGCCTTGTGTTGTATTTTCGTCCCGATTACGCGCTAACAATAACCGACACGTAATCAGGAACTATTATAAGTAATGTAATAATATTTGATATAGCAACTCATTCATAACAATTTACTATATTTATTATTAGTGCTTATAAATTAATATTGGATGCGGTAAAGGTCGGATTCATTATTTTCTTTTTTCTAAGTTAGGGTAATTTTATTAATGTAAGAAAATTATCATACACACATGCCGAAGCTTATACTTAGCTATGCCAGAAGAAAAGCATCAACCAGCAAAAAAGTTAGAATTGAATTCCCGAGAAGAGAAACTAGTTCTTAACCGAAGTTTCTCAAAAATATGATCTTGCTACCACGTAGGGGCAACTAGCGAATTAACAAGTTTTGCATCATTGTATCTGAGGAGACTGAAAAAGAAAACCCAACTGAAGATCCCAAAATTGTAGTATTCCCCAAAAAATCCATTAAAAAACAGAAACTGAAGAACAAGTGCCAATGAATCTGAGACATGTGGGAGCTGAGTGGCAGTCTATTCGGTAGTCGCATGGCACATTGAATGTCCGCAGGGTGGCAGTCTAGGTGGCGAGCACATGGCATCGAGGTGGCGGCTAGGGACGTGCCGGCGACGGAGGCTGCTCCTCCACAATGAAGCATCTGTATTCGTCCATAGTGCCACTTGTCAGTGGCGTAGTCTCTGTGTCACCCGTCTGCAGGTCCGGTTGCTCTTCCTTGATGATGTAGCAGTGTTCATCGATGACCCAATTCATCTACGGAGCTGTTTCCATTTCCTTCCCTGTGCGTCTGGTTGGCAGCGTTGTGCTTCATTTCCTTACACCCTGGAAACTTGACTGTACCAGTTCTGTTTTGGCTTTGGGTTGGTTGTGCCTCACAGTGGTGCGTCCTCCCACTGCAATGCCTGAGAGCCTCAGTGGCCTTCACCCATTGCTCTATGTTCCTCAGCTACTGTGATTCGATCGCCGACCTTAGAGTTTTGTTCCTCTGAATTTTGCTTCTCCTCATGAAAGCTAATGGTAATGGTAGCTGTGATGAGGGGTTGGTTTAGGGCAGAGTGAAAGGTAAATTGAGCATTCTGGGAGTGTGGCTAGGAGCTGGCAGAGTGCTTCTGGGAGAAGCGCTGGAGGTGGAGGGAGGCATAGCAGAGGCCCCCGAATGGAAACGATCTCTGCCACTATGTGTAGTGGGGTAGCGGCTAGTGTTTTGCTGAGCCAGAGAGGAGGTGGTCTCCAAAGCAGGAGAGTGCTTAGAGCGACTCAGGCTACCTCGGTTCCCACCTTTGCGGCTGCGCATCCTATGGCACACCATGCTTTCTACAATTGGAGGCAAATTTTGGTCCGAATTAGGTGCAGTGGGCTTCAGCGGAGCAGAGGGATGAGCTACCAGGGCCGAGGGGATGTGAATTTGCAAATTCAAGCTGTGGGTAAAATGAATGCCCGAACCAAAATTGATGCAGTAATAAAGATTGCAGCGTCTTCCGGTGGTTGCGCAGGAACTGGGTGCCACCATTGTGTGAGGGCAGAGGCATTGTAAGGGCTGAGGTTGCAGATGAGGAATGGTAGGAGCAGTAATGGAATTTTCCCAAGAGCCCATTGTCGCTTTAGTCGAGGTTGAGGTCAGTTATTTAGAGTAGCTGCAGTGTTCATTCAAGGCACATTTATGGCTTGTTGGTTAATGCCATATTGGATCTCTATGCTCTCTCCACATGCCAACCTAGTTGGCAGCCACCTTCATCTTCCGCCATTTCCACCACACATCCGGGAAAGTTCGGATTCAATATTAGTGCTACAGATAATATTAATATAATAATAATAATTACTATTTAAGTAAGAATTTTAGTGTATACTTATATTTTATCCTTAAATATGATTTAAATTAAAATAAAGTAAAAACATTTATGTGAATGTAAATTTTCATCTCAACACTATTAAATTGCAATTGAAATATTTAAATATATTCCATGTTTGGAATATCTCATAAAATATTAAAAATTTCTATTTAAATATACATATCAATTTCTTTTCCTTTACTTAGGGCTCATAAATACAATACAATTAACCACATATATCCAACACCATTTAGGGAGGGTTTATTTATTGCATGAGCTACTCGACAAATAAGTTTTATCGAGAGCAAGATGTGACTCGGGTGGAGATTATGCATTGACAGGGTTAATCAGTTAGCCATAAAATAAACCTTGCTTGAATTTTTTCAGCATCTTCCATGAACCTAGGTAAGATGATGCCAGATCCTCCTAACCTGCAACAAGATTAATGACTATAGTGTGCAAGCAACATTAACTCATTTACACTTTCAAATTACATTTTTAATTCATGGAATTTTCAACAAATTTCTAACATATATTTTTTTATGAATTGCAAAGCTTGAGTACATAAATTCATAGATAATCATATATCTAATTCATCTTCTATCATTACTAGAATTTGGATGAGTTGGAATTTTCCAAAAAGGAATCCAAGCTCCTTGTTTTTTATCTCTTATATCAAGAACATTACTGATTTCTACTAGTCCATGGGATTCAATGAACATGGACTTTATATTCAGATTGCCAAGGACTCAAAGGGGTAATGACTCTATCTATGTTGTAGTTGATAGATTCTCTAAAATGACACATTTAATACCTTGTAGCAAAACTAGTGATACCACCAATGTTGCTAATTTGTTCTTTAAAGAGGTGTGAGGTTGCATGGATTTCCTAGAAGCATTGTATCTGATAGAGACACAAGGTTTGTTGGTCATTTTTGGAGAACATTATGGAAGAAGTTGGGTACTAACCTTAATTTCAGCTCAGAATCACCCACAAACTGATGGGAAAACAAAAGTGGTGAATAGGAGCTTGGGAAACATCCTAAGAAGCTTGGTAAATGAAACTCCCAAACAATGGGATCAGGTTATTCCTCAAGATGCATTTTCATACAACAATACACCTGACAAAAATAAAGGTAAGATTCCCTTCCAGATCTTGTATGGAATGCATCCAAGGGGAGTATATGAATTGAGAAATTTTGGAAAACAAGATATAAGAAGTGCGGAAGGTGAAGAATTTGCAGTGAGAATGCAAGAATTTGAAGAAAGAGTTAAACAATAGCTACATGAAAGCAACAACAAACAAATACAAACAACAGGTTGATTCAAAGAGAAGGCAACAGAACTTTGAGATTGGTGATTTAGTCATGGTACATTAGAGGAAAGAAATATTTCCTAAAGGAACTTACAATAAGGTAAAACTCAAGAAGATTAGACCTTGTAAAATTTTAAGGAAATTTTAGTCAAATGCTTATGAAGTGGAGCTTCTAGACAATGTTTGTATTTCCCCAGTTTTTAATGTTTCTAATTTGTATTCCTTTGAGGGAAGAAGAAAAGTTTCAGATGATGAGTCTTCCAGTGAAGTAGATCAGATTGTTGAATGGAAACAACTACCCAAAGAAACTCTAAAGGAAATTGAAGGGCTATTAGATCAAAAAGTGGTGAAAAAAACTAGAGGAGAAGAATACTTATAAAATTTGTTGAAGTGGAGAAATCAACCATTGGAGTATGCTACTTGGATCATTATTCTGGAGAAGTCAAACTTCTAACATATATTTTATCTAATTCATCTTCTATCATTACTAAAATTTGGACGAGTTGGAATTTTCCAAAAAGGAATCCAAGCTCCCTATCTTTTTCCACAAAGTCTTATATTTCTTTAGTTTTTTCCTCCTACAAATATAGTTTATTTTACTAAGCTTAATAAAAAAACTGCTTCCATCTATATCCGCAAAAGCAAATAAGATTTCTTTTTTTTTGTAACATCATTCCTATCAAAACTTTGTTATCTTTAGACTAAAAAAAAACTAATTTACTAATAAAATAAGAGAACCTAATTCCTCTCACATTGCATTTGTTTTTTCCAATTTGAAGACTAAGAGCTAATATTTAATATTTAATAAAATAATTATTTAACTTTCCGAGGTACTGAATTATTGAACGACTGTGAAGGTATAGATCTTGGAAGCGCCATGGGTACCTTTGCAAGTAAATCTCCTCCCAAACATCTTTCAACAACCTTCTTTTAAGAACCATCACACATATAAGCCCCTCGCACCTCTGCATAATGAAAGCCTCCACAAAATGGTTATGGTTATATGTGCGGAGGTGAAAAGTAAGAACCTTATACATATATACGTATGGTTGACGAATTTGAACTCAAATTCATTATTTTATTCTTATCAAGGGTCAATGGTATGTGAGGAATCAAGGGTCAATGGTCTATGAGGAGATTAATTTTGAGATGTTGTCATTTTGGTTTTTGTACTTCACATGCAGTGATGGCTACTAGAGCTAGAGGAGGATCCTATACCACATGGAATTTGTGCCACAATGAAATATAATTTCAAGCACACTCACAATGAAGACACCTAATTTCTTAATATAGACTTGTTTAAGATAGAAATTTAGCAAGAAACGTTGTGGGGAGTGCTAAGGGAGATCTATTTTGAAGTGCAGAGAAAGGGATTGTAGGGAATGCAAGCACTCCATTTTAGTAGGATCGTTGTGCAGAGTGAGGAGGTGGCTTTCATTGTGCAAAGTGCAAAACCACCTTCTCACTCCGCACAACGATACCAAACCTATTTTAATAATTGTGATCTCACTCGAGCTCACCCTTGGCTCTTCCTGTGCAATACCAGAATACAAACTCTATAAACCTTCCTTCGAAATTAAGAAATACCCTTGGAGAAAAACTAATTGAGAATGTTGGAAAAAATGTAGAGCAAAGCACAACACCATGTACTTAGATTTTCTTTACCCCTTCTTTATTCAGAATCTCTGATGTAAATACATTGGAGATTTTATAACTGTAATTCTTTTCCAAGTAATTTTCTAGCTATTTCAATATAGAAGACAATATCCATGCCAAATCTATAACAATAACCAACTAGAAATTAAAAAGTAGGTGATTCTCGAAAACTAGATTATATTTTTTTGATAATAGCATAAAGGTTCTCTAAAATATTGTATTAAAAAAATGCACAGTTCCATGGTAGCAGTTTCTAATATAAAATATATTAGTTAATTGTGAAAAAGGTAATAATACACAACATACAACTACTAAAAGACGGAAGGAAAGAACAATCACACAAATTGCACTATGACAACAAGCAAAGTCCCAAAGTTTGAGAATACCATTAAGAATAGTATATTTCTGTCATATATGCTACTGAAAATCTTTTGGTGAATATTTCTTCTAAGATTTCAAGCATTTCTAATTTGATTTTGGTTTTCTTAGACTAACTAGGTCAAATGCTTGACCCTGTTAGTTTCAAGCATTCAATCTACAAATGGTCAAAATGGACTAATAAACAAATGATGAGGAAATAACAATTCTTAACATCACAACCTTTCAAATAAATTCATTGCTTACCTGAAGAACAAAGTGTAAAGTTTATAATTCCAATGAACAATTGAACACTGAAATTCTTTTCACTCTGCCTAATGAATGGCAATAAAATTGATTGAATTATTGAACAAAATGAACCCTAAGTCATGAAAACAATGTTTAGTACAATGAATGACAACCAAATTAACTGAGTTATTGAAGAAAAAGAACCCTAAGACATGAAAACAAAGTTAGAAAATTACACATGCTAAATGAAATTAAGTATCAGCTAAATAGAACCAATAAAAAAAATTAAATTTAATAAATTAAAATATATAACCAACTTTATTTATTTTTAAAATAAATATTTCTAATATAATTATTTAAAAAATTACTAATAAGTGCAAATTTAGAATAAGTTGACTTAAAACTGAAGGGTTATAGTCTATGGAAGGGACAAGACTAAAATGTATACTCATATAAAATAAAGATATTTATATATTAAAGTTTTGAATGTGCAAATTGAACCAACTTTTCAAAATTGCCCATGCACATTCATGTTGTTTATAATCCTTGGATTTGTTTATAATTCGCCAAACCAACGTTCGCGGAATTCGGTTGACGCCACTACGAATTCCGTTCAAAAAAAACAAAAGCCTGGAGAGTGGGCCTTCATATGGAGGTAACACCGTCATAGGGAACCGATTGGAGGCACGACACTCCAAAAGTCAAAAGAACGACTAAAGAGGGTTTTGAATTTTTTTTGGACGCCCTTAAAAAAGAAATCTCATAAAGAATGCTTTTATTTTCAAAATTCCTTACTTTCAAAGTATTAGTTTTAAGGTGTATTAAAAAAGGGCTTACGTGATTTTGAAAATGGGTCATGCACTTTCACCAAAAAGGCTTATGTAATTTAAAAGCAAAGGGCTTTGTTGATTACAAGAAAATACATTCAATTTTTTTAAGGAGAGTATTGTTTTAAATGCTCTTGTATTATTTTTAAAAAGGACCTGGTTTATAGTTCCCTTTTAAAGGACAAAAATTTCCTTAAAAACAATACACATCAAATTTGTTCGTTAAATACAATGGGGAATTGTTCAAATCGATCATTGCATTGCAATTAAAAAAAATTGATTTGTGATGTGTTTTTTAAAAGAAGTATTGTTTTTTTAGAATTTGTAGATTTGTTTTTTTTAGAAAATGAATAGAGAAGCCATCACAAAGATGTTTTTATTGAAGATAGTAGTTATATCTGCGAGTCAATTTGTTTGTTGAGCCGCATTCTGTCAGTGTTCAACAAATGGGAAAAGCCAAGAGACTAAGAAAGTTGAAGCAACAACTAGAGATGTATGAAGTATGAAGCTTTTCTGAAAGATTTGGAAGTGAAAAGAATACATTCACATTGAAACACGTAAAAGAATCTGTAGATGACATCATTCTACTCCTCATAGCAGATGCAAAGACGACCAAGGAGGCCTGAGATACCCTTGAGAGGAATTTTGGTGTAAGGGGGAGTAATCTAGTTGAAGATGAAGAGTTTGGTGAATCCCACTGTGGTTATCCACAAGTGGATGATGACTCTGAAAATTTTGCAGAAGAAGCAAAGAAGGAACACATAAATGCTCATGAATCCTACTATGCACAACTGCAAGTGGATGAATATTTGGTGAATCCAGCAATAGAGCTTGCTGATGACAGTGAAGCTGCCATTGAAGTAGCCAATGCTATGCTGAATCCAACAATTCAATTTTCTAAAGTCAAGTTTGATGAAGACTTGTTGCCTAATGATGAATGCTTGTAGATGATGCAACAAAAACATCATATCGACATGATGTTATTCAGTGAGAGAAGCCCACTTGAGTCTAAAAACCAAGTGGAAGAAAACATGTTTGCTACAACAGATGTTAGTAAAGAAGTCGATGAGACAAAGACATAAGCAGAGGTAGAGAAGGAAGTGCAACACAAGAAATCTCTCATTGTAGAACATAAGGAACATAACCAATGTGGTTCTACAAATGTTTTTACATTTACCATTTATTTCCAATGTGAAGGTAAATATAATGATTATGAAGGAGACTTAAATTTCCCTGAAACATGTCTTGCAACACTGGGTCTAGATGAGTTCAACCTAGAGGTTGCAGAAATGAACCTTAAAGATATCATGGATGATGAAAACCTTAATGAAATTTTCATGCGTTGCAGTCCTAAAGAGATGAAATTGTATTATGAACTTATGTTGCAGCTAAATATTAATGATGAGAAGCACATTATATAAAATCACATGTGACAACAGTCCACGTACAAGCCAATTTTTCAAGAACTCCAAGACATGCTTAGACAACCTGGAACAATAGAGGAGCTACACCAACAAATGAGTAAACTAAGGTTTAAAGGATGCAACAAAGAGAAAAATTTGAAACAATTTAGAGGCTAAAGAATCTGGAATAAAAGAAAAAGAAAAGAAAATCCATATGATCTCAAAATTTTAAATTGTAAGCCTAGTTGAGGTGCATACACCAAAAAATATCTTAGTTTAATTTTTTTGTGGTTGAAATTAAGGGGGAGTGTTGGAGAATCTAATGCCAATCACCTGCTAGGTGTTACAATTGTCCATTCGAGTTTCACAATCCATTTTAGTTTAGTCAAGTTATCTTGAGTTCAGTTTAGTGTCACTGCAATCATTTATTAATGATGTCTCCAATTTAATCTTATTTAATTGATTTGTAATGTTGGGAAGAGCAGATCTCTGCTCCACATTTTTCATTCTTTAACACCTCACAGGTCACACAAGAAGCAAGAAATGAAAAAGACAACACCTTATAACAAGAATCCCTCTTAGGTTGTAATAATAATATTATAATAAGTTCTTGAAGCACATGATGCTTTGGTTTGAAGGCATATTGGGTCCACTCAGATTCGAGTCTCAGTGATGCACCTAACTTTTAGGCCTAAATTGTTATAGTTGATGATGTTTTTGGAGGTTGATTAAATCTAACTTTGTTTCTATGTTGGAATCCAATATTCATAAATTTAAAAAAATAATGATAAAAATCATTGGAAATAAATAAAAGAATTAAACAAATAGAAAATCATGTTAACAATCATTTCAAAGAACAAACTAAAGCTATTTTTTTTAAATAATAATGAGAAAAATCATTAAAAAACAGATAAAATTAAAGGTATATTAGGTGATCCATGCACCGATGATTTAAAATGGAAGGATGGTGGGCTCCACCCTCAAACAATTATTGTCAATGAATTTATGTTTAAGTATCTGATGAGAAAATTGCCAAACCCAGATGAACTCTTAGAAACCTGAGCTGTGTAGTGGTTCATGAATGCATAAAAAAATTCATTCATTTGCAGAGAAGAGAAATTGGCAGTGGTGATGATGTTAACAATGAGTTTCACACAAGGGCAAGGAAAAGCGACACCTATTTCCTCAAATTTAATAATAAGAAAAGGGCTCTAGTAAACTTGAAGAAGACATGAATTCGGATCACATTGATAATCACATACATGGAAAATATAATTAGTCATATACATAGACATAAATCAGTTATCATGTTGATGTTCTATTGCTACCTCACAGGAAACATTAATTGCATTGTGCAGAGTGCCAAGGTGCGAAGGAAGAAAGATTCCTTCACACTCCACCCAATGTATCGACACTATGGATATTTTTTCAATGCCCCTCCACCCCCTTGTTTCTTCGTCCACACCTCTACACTTTTCACAATGTATCAACGTTATGGAGCTTTTTTCAGCTCCCCTCACCCTTAACTATGTAATGGACCTGGAACCCCCTTAGTTCTAACATCATTAGGAAGAACAATAGCAATGCCAGGCATAACAGTGCTCGTGTCAGTGTCATATCTCTCACCGACAGAATAGCCACTTACAAAATTGATCTTTTTTTTAAATGATTTGTCAAGAAATAAAAAATACCAAAAATAAAAGTTCCTACACCAAGGGAATTATGTAACATCAAGGGTCACTCATCTAATGGAAAATTAGAAATATGATTTTTAGAAATTAGAAAATTATTTTTGAATTTATGAAAAAATAGGAATATTTAGCATTTTCCTAAAACTTTGGTTAAAATTTCAAAACATCAACAAAAATAACCGATATTTAACACAATTTGACCACAAGGCGAGTGTTATAGTTCCTAGCGAGGCATGGAGTAACAAGAGATGAGAAAAAGTGTAGACATATCATGATATCTTGCTATTTTATGCAAGGATGTATTAATATATGTAGATATACATCATATATATATCTCTACTTACATTTGTAGGCACATAACCTTTTGTTGATGTGTATTCCCTACCTCATCCAGTGTTCTACTCAGTTCTGAAATTTTTTTCCAATTATAAATGCAAAAAATTAAAAGGCATACTTTTATGTAAATAATCTGTGTTTCTTATGATAATTTTTATGGGATGAATTTTCGAGATAATTGTTTTTGAAGAGATACATTATTTGTATTCTTATGTTTATTTTAGATTATATATACAATGAATATGGAGTAAAATTGCATATTTAATATAGAATATGCAATTCACATAAACTCATGTATACATTGCAATCCTTAATATCTTCTTAATTTATTATTTTATTTAAAAAAAAAGAGAACATTTTGTAAAAGAGTAAACATCACAATATCTTTAACCTTAACTTCTATTTATGAAAAATTAGAAATTCATAAGCACACTCTTATGAATCAAATTATGATACATACAAATACAAGAATGTTTTCTCAAGATAAGAAAGATACATTGATTTCATAATCAACTAGTTACCCAATATCTCAACAACACACCTATCTAGGAAGTATCTAGTTGAACACATATCTCTCAAACCAATTAGATATAACCAAATCCTACATAATAGGAACAAACTATTCTTGGGCCTATTATTACACCTAATACAAGTAAAAATTATATTTCAACACCCTTCCTAATGATTACTTTTCTTAATCTTGATTAGCTAAGGTCTTGATCAAATGAGGTCTTCATCAATATGTTCTTCGTAACACATGATCCACTATGAAATAAGCATCTCATGATTAGCAAAGTTTAGTTTTCGTCCAACCCAACATTTACAAACATTACTAAAATGTTGTCATCAATATAATGAAACAACCATCCGCCGGAATGCCTGGGTAACCAACTGATGCAACCTCCATTCTACTAGGATGTCCCTTCATGTACATGGTTCATTTAACCATCCTTGCATCACATATCATCAAACTTGTACTTGTACCTTTAACTACCATTACATAACCATCATCATAATCCTAGGTTTTGTCAGCTTATCTATAACCATGCTTTGGGTTTTTTCGTTATATCCTCAAACATGTTGTTGATGCTCCTGCATTAGACTCCCAAGGAACATGAAAAACTCTACACGAATCTATTTCCATATGTTCCTAGTCTCTCTCAAACTTATGTTTCTTCATCACATGTTTACTTTATTTATACTTACCACGAATGACATCTCAAGTCATTAAAGGAATTTTGAGGTAACAAATGTGCCTCAAAACAAAAAATGTACTAACAAATTAACTTTAAAAGAACCAATAGGATTCACCATGATGATGTCATTTGGAGGGAAGAGAAGAAAACTATTTGTTTTACTTGCATTTTCAGTTTATCTCCTTATAGGTTTACTCAAATGTCAAGTGTAGACACCCATTGGATATAGAATTAAATTCCACATCCAACGAGTACCCACTTTTCATACTTCTGAGTAGACCCATATAGAAAAAAACAAATCAAAATACATGAAAAAACATGTTCAAGGAGATAACCTGAAAATACAATAATAACTAGTATTTTATTATTTTAACTAGTATTTTATTATTTTCCTTAGGATATCCATTTGAGGCTTGAAAATTAGCCTAATGGGTTTTGGATGACCATAAACCGAATGTCACACCAAGTGGTTTCTAGTCGACCACAAAATTTCCTCTATCATGTGGAGTGGTTTTTAGATTACCATAAAATTTTCAACAACATGAAAAATTCCAGGGGTATACATGTCTAATTAGGCTTCCCTCATCATTGACTCTAGTACATACTATTACAAATTCCATTCATGAAGATAATGGGTACATACATTCTCTAGGACCATTACATCAACTCAAAACATGATACTATAGACTTGCTTACAAACACAATGTGTGACTCACATTGCAATATAGTCTTTATTTTATTCCAAAAACTTTTAACTTTGACGTCTACCATCATGTACTTTGATTTTTTCATCTTCATTACTTCCGCAAGCACTATCACAAGTTGTTATTTTTTGTTACGTTGAGGATCATGTCCTCACTTATGCTTTCTCCTTCTTCCTTTTGGACATGGATAAAATGATCATTGATGTCCATATAAAATAAAATCCATCTCGCAAGATACATAGGTTCCATCCATTGTAATGATAAGTCCTCTAGGAATCATTTTCACTTACATGGTTCATCGTCATGTTAAACTCTCTCTAACCTAGTCCCTAACAATTTGAGATTATTACATCTCACATTTTCCCCCTTAATCAAAGAAACTATTTCTTTGATTCCACATCAAGATTAGATACAAGTACTCCTACCACCCTTGTACTTACCAAGTGGTTACTTTTATAACTTGACGTCACATTATCCCTACACATGAAAAGGATACATGCTACTTGATAATGCATGCTATCACACTAATATATGCGGGTTTGACTTAACAAGGCTTACAAACACCTAGGAAAATAAAAGGCTTGTCCTTGAGAAATAAGGCTTCTCTAATAGAATGGAAGGTGGAAACAAACACAGAGTAGGATGGTCCTAACTTAGTGAGAATGGAATGGATAAGGCTACCATCTTCTTTCATAACATTGACACCTTCCAATAGAAGTCTAAGGGTCTTGAACCTGAAAAAAAAAAAAACCTCAATGGAAGAAAATATTTTGGGGTCCAACATAAGCAACTCATTTTTGAGTTGATGGACTCTAATTTCATTTTTAATTCCAATCTAATTTCATTTTTAATTCCAAAAACTTTATTGAGTTGTTTTATTGCTTCATCAGGGGTATCAAGTTTTGCAATATGGAATCTAAGGTCTAGAGAAATAAACATCCCTGTCAACCCACATGCTTGATCTTGATTATTTTTCCATTTGTATACTTTATCTTCATCTTTAGGTTTAGATTCTTGGCCTGGGACTATTATATAAAGACCTATACTTCTAAGGAAATCCACAGTGTAGGATAACCATTAGAAGTAGTTGGTGTTGTCGAGAATAACTAGGAACAAACATTCCATTTTAAAAGAAACTAAAGGTGAATATGCTAAAACTAAGCGCTCCAATGGAAAGATATCGAAAAAATAGGCCAATTAAAAAAAATAGCTCTGAAAACGGCTTCCAGATGAAGAAGTTACAGACATCTTTACAAAGGCTCTCACAGAGGAGAATTTTACTAAACTTCAATCGATGGTTGCGGTTGAGAAAGTTGTCACTAAGGGGGCATAGGCTCTAATGCATCCTTCCTTCTCCTATTGTGTCATCATTGTACATCCTTCAATCCTATCCCAAGTTTTTTCTTAAGGGGGGATGTTAGGATATTCTGACACGTAGGAAATAATTAAGTACAACTTGGTCTACTATATAGTTAGGTAAAGTGTGTTTCTTTAATATGTACTTTTTGTAACTTACAATTTGACGGTCACGATATGTTCTAGACATGAAGTGATCCAACGGTTCATTCTCTCCTTGGTATTACTGACACTTGATCTATGGCTTAACACCTAATTGGTCCATGATCTCTATTTAAAGAGCATGGAGGATCATTTTTTAGGTGACCATTCATGAGAGAAGCTTATGCATTTTTTTTTCTTTTACATTGATAAATTGCCTAAAGTGGTCGCATTGGCTTAGGCCATGGACTGTTTCCCTCTTTGAGGGTTTTAACCATGACAAGAATACCGGTGTACTAATCTATGATATGTTTGTGAGCAGTGTCCTTGGTGTTCTATCTAAGGAACCTACCCTGTAAATTCCAACAAAATTTGGTAATTTGGGTACAATTGGTCCCACACCCCCTACACAATTACAACATTTTATACTAGGTACAAAAGGAATTTCAAATTCTTTACTAAATATCCAAAAAATTACAATCCCATTTACATCTCATCAACATGCATAGGCTATATTTTACCTCTACATTTGGAGTCTTCTTTGTCCTTCCTGAGTCATGATTGTTGTCCATGGTCATTGTTCATTCTACATTTGATATTCTTTGTTAGAGTAGCTAATTCTAATAATGAAACTATATTGTGTTAGCTAGACTCACTATCTACAATTTTATCATTGACCATCACTTAAATTTAAGAGTGTTGGATAACAATGAGAACAAACCCTATACTCTCTTTGCAATATTGTATAGGTTCCCAAGTTATCTCAAGTGTTTTACTTATTCTACCAATCAATTATAGTTATTATCACGTAAACTGATATTTTTACTTGTGTTTAATTAACAAATATAATCACATAAATTCATGCATCAAATAAACATTGTAATATAAACCTAGATCGTAATGCAATATAATTAGATGCATTAATAGAGACTAAATACATAGTAATTGCATAATACTTTTATTTATTGATATCTCTAGTTTAATACAGACTATATCCACCCTGCACACACAGTTGCAAGGATTCATGCACTCAGTTGCAAACTTCTACCCTAGGCCTCTACGGAATCAACTACAGAGACTCTACCTATGCTAAGACCCGAGAACACTTAGAACTTCTCCACACTACTCCACTACTAACTCTTCTCTTCTTACCTTATCTTCCTAGAGATTACTTACTTAGCTCCTTTTTTATACTATCCCATGGTCTGCAAACCATGGGTAGATCTTTACAGTCGACTTGACACTTTACAAAATAAGGGCGGATAACCCTTTATCACTTTTGACACCTTCATGCTCTGTGACCACAAAATATAGAGACTTTACAACTTTATTACAAAATTGTCCCAAAACATGGGCTTTTAGCCCCAAAACTTCTCTTGGGGGAACTTGTTCCCAACAGGCCCCCAACCCAAATATGGTGACTCGCCCTTGAGTCACACTGTGATAATGGAGATCTTAGCATGAAGACCTCCCAGCTCGGCTTGTATGACTTCCACCTCAGTGGTACATTTCGCGGTCGCTTTCTTCACTTCTTCGACTAATTGCTCTGACGCTGAGCCTGAACTGTCAGCGTCAAGCTTCTGCTGAGTCACCTATAGACTAGCAAGCTCAGCTTCAATGGAGGCCATGACCGAATAAGCCTCATCCAACCAAGGCTTCTAGCATGCCTTCAGCACTTCTTTTTTGTGTTAAGCTACATCTACCTGTTCCTTCAATGTTTTGGCCTTCTGTAGCTTTGCAAGTCTCTGTGTGAGGGTGACAGTATGCGTTGTTCCTTTCACCTTGTTGTAGCACTGCTGCAGTTCTCGTGCCTCTATCTACATCCTCTGTACATTAGGATCTTCTTGCAGACTGTTCAGTACCTCAAATAGTTGTTCAAACATCCTTGTGTAGTCTGCTACTGCAATATCTACTGTCATTATCACCTTTGTGATAGCAGTTGCACGCTAATCCTTTACTTCCGGTGGAGTTGAAGGCTGGGCCTTCAACTATAGCTCTAGAATCTGGAGGTTGAACTCCAGTTGGACCTTGGCCAAACTTATGTGAGCGTTACACACCGCCGTAGAAAGTTTATGAACATGCACCTATACTAGTTCTTCCTCAAGAATGGCCAACTTCGGGACCATTCCGCATGCTTCCTCTATGACCTAAACTATGCGCTTATTTCGGTCAGGTACGTCATTCACGATGGTGATGGCAGAGTCTCGCTATTGGGCCATATGCACATTATTGATGTTTTGTTTACTGATCACCTATAAAGCATGTTGTTTGTGGGCCCTCAGCTCCGCAATCACTCCATCCTACAGTAGGTGGAGTGCCTCGCTAGGAAGGGTTGCCAAGTTCAGCGCTACTCCCTTGAGGGAACTGACAGCAAGCCTATCAACTTTGATCTCTATGGTCAGTGCTCCCTCTGGCAGCATTATCGCTCAGGAGTCCTTCGCACAAAGCATCCTGACAACTTTTTAAGTACCGATGGTGAGGTTGGTGGACACTGCGCAGGTCTGTGATGTGTGGATCTACAGCTCATGTAGACCCATTTGGATGGCCCCCAATACTTGCTGCTGGTGTTTCTTGGACTATTGTAGTACTTTTGCGGTCACATCCCACACTATATCTCCAATGTCTTTCAAATCTCCCTCTATTAGGGTGATTGGGTCCAGCAACATCTAATTAACCTTGGATTTCTTTCACGACTAAACTTGTTCCTGTCATCTTGGACACATGATACATAATGATGCCTTCTGTGAGTCCGCTTCGTGTTGATCTCTCTACTCGTCTGTTTCTTCCTCTCTTTCGAGTGAGGGCGACCTTAGATCTTTGTCAGAGCCACATTTTGCCCCACCTGTCTCCTCTTCCACCTATTGTGTGACATCACGCTCTAACTGGGCCTTGGCATCGACCTCCTTCCTCCGCTTCTCAGCTAGCTGTGCCATCTTGAGCTTGGCCTCCTTCTTTTTGCGCTGCACGACGAACTTGCTTGACCCCACCGTCGAGTCTGAGGTATTGAGCCACTTTGTTAGCTAGTAATCAAGAACTACATCGATCGCGTCATCAGTTTCCAAGTAAGGAAAGTCACGCCACTTCTGCTCAGGGTCCTTCTGTGCCCTGAACGATACATGCTGAAAGTCTACCTTGAACTCCATGTACTCCTGTTGTTTGGAAAACACAGTAGGCAAAAATTGCGGCTTGCGGTTGGTAGCCATGCGTATATCCATTTCCATCAAGATCCAAAAGATATTATTATCCTTGATGCACTGAGCATGCTTGGTCACCCACAACGAAGCGTACTTTGCCACTTTTGCCAAGTCTGGTGCGACCCAGGGGAATTTACTATCTTTAGGTAGCTCCCAAGCTACCAACACAATGGAAAACAAGAGCCACGCATAGTGGAAGCTCTTGCTGAGCTCCTGCACCTTGCGATAGTTCGTGAGGAACTCACCATAGAGATAGCGCGCCCAATTAAACTGAACTCCTTCTACGCATTGGGCTAATAGAGCAATGACAGGTGCCGACACTTCATCTGCATGACACTTCCGCATAAATTTTCCTGCCAAAATATGTGTGGTCACCTTGACCGCAAAATCACAGATACTCGAGATGGCATAGCCTTACGACTTCTTCACAAGATTCAATTTCTCCTTCATGGCCTCCGCGAGGGTATGCTCGCCACCTTTTCTACCAAACATCATGGTCGGATTTTCCCCTATATATGGCAGCCATGTGATCCTATGGATCAACTTGTCGATGATGGGTATCAGCTCCTCCAACCATAGACACCCATCATGCACCCAAAATAGTAGTTGCTTGATTACCAATAATGTAATGGGTTTGTGATTGTATTGTAGCACCCATAGTAGGTTGATCAGACCTACGTTATCTACAACCTTGAGCCACTTCCACAGTTCCAACACAGTTATCTCACTGGTTGTATGAAAAACGAGATGCATTAGCTGGTCTGTTGCCAAGTGAGGGAACTTCTCAATGTTAGCTAAGTCCTAGTTTCCAATTTCAACAGTGGAGCTCACCCCAAGCGCGTCCCTTCAAATACAATCTCATTTGATAGCAGAGGTATGTACGAGGTGACCTTGCTTTCGTCAATGTCCTTCGGCACCTTGGTCTTGCCCTTGCATGGAGGGACATATTCGGGCAACTTACTAATAGGTTCAGAACCCTCGACTTCAACATCCTCCACTTCCACCACCATATCCTCATCATCCATCGGGACGTCCTCAATCTCTTCCTCCTTTAGTTCCTAGTTAATAGTTTTTTCCCTTTTCTTGTGCTAATTTCCCTTCTTATCCTTCGCACTCTCCTTGGTCAGGGTAGGCTTCGGTCTAGGCATTCGTGGTAACTTGGGGACTTTAGCTAGTACCTCTGCAACCTCCGGAGTAGCTCCCTCTACCTCCATAACAACTTCTAGCACAACTTCCTCGGCTACCACTGCTTTAGCATCAATAGCTTTTGATCCTAAGATAATTTCATAGATGATATTGTGGTCGGACTCTGGAAATCGATCAAACGCTGGCCAATCAATAAATTCTTCGAATAATGCACGGTTCATGCACGTCTGAGAGCTCACCAACTCAATGCTCAAAATGTCAAGTGTTTTTTGTTAGGCAGCCACATGTAATTTATAAACCATTTTGAATTCAAATCTGATCGTTCCCCCCAAATTTAGTTCATTAATTCCAGATTGGTGGCATATTTTCAAATATATTACCCATAAATTTCATCATAAATGCCACCCCCCCGCTCCATTTGGTTGCGTTATGATCATCAATTCATGAACAGTGACTTTAACAGTCACTTTCCGGTAGACCTGAGTGGTTTTTCCTTGGGTAGCATAGCTCTCTCCGCACTGTTGCGAACCTTGTTACATTTCCTTGTTTCATGCAATCCCTCGATCATGCATTTTCCCAACCCGGGCAGTGTAGTTTATAGTCCTATGCCTCCTTTTAGTTTCCTGGAGCACTAAGACTGTGCTACCTTCATATAATACCTGGCCTGATCACTGGTGTATGGCTTCAATCGGTTGCCATTAACTTTTCCTAGGAAGGGATCTCCATTCAATTTAACCAACTGAACTGCTCCACCATCGGTAATCTCCTTAATGACATAGGGCCCTAGCTAGTGCATCCTAAATTTCCCTAGAAATTTATCAAACTTGCTGTCATATAAAAAAACCAAATCATTTACCTTAAAGGTGTACAGTTTAATTTTCCGATCATGCCATGCTTTTTTGCACTGCTTTTGGACTTGTTGGTGAAATCCAGCCAGAAACCTTTCTTCCTCAAGCTCGGCAAGCTGAATGAGCCTCTATTCCAGGGCTCTACAATCCATTATACCTGTGAGTGTCTCTATGCACAAACTAGGTACAATGTATTGCATTGGCATCACTACTTCAACACCATATACAAGCCTAAAGGGTGTTTATCCAGTCAATTTTTTTCACGTTGTTGTATAAGCCCATAGTACTGAGGGTATGTGCAGGCCCCAATCATTTCGCTGAGTGTTGCAAACCTTGGTTAGTGCATTGTATAGTACCTTATTGAATGCTTCCACTATCCCATTAGCCTGTCAGTGATAAGGCATGGTTTTCTAGTGATATACCTAAAATTTTGTCATCAGCGCACTGATCGTTTCATTCAGAAAGTGCGTATCACGACCACTCATAAAAATATTTGGACACCAAAATCGCGTCAGTACATACTCAAAGAGAAAATTCACATCAGTCGCTCTTTTGTAGTCCTTCACATGGTGTGCCTCTTGTTATACTGGAATATTGTCCACACGGATGCTGCTATTCCCACTAAGATGGGTGGCTATCTTAGAAACAAACAATCAAAGTATACTATTGATTCCTTTTATGAAAATAGATGAGACGAGAACCAAGAGGGCCAACTTGAGTCTTGCGCTCGATTCCCTCTCCTTCTCGATAGAGTTTCACTGCTCGCTCTTTGTCTGCTCAGCTTCAAAAGGACCTATAGAATCACGAAAACATACTACTATGCAAGAAACAAGGATCTACATTCATAAATAATGCAGGATCAGATGTACATTAACCATATACAAGCATATATAAACAAGTACACCAGGATATGGAAGGAAATAAGAATAGATTTATTCAGATAAAAAAAGTAGCAAGAGGATTACAACCATAAGCAGCTTTGACCCAGCATCATCCTCCAGCTAAGAAGCCCTTCTTTCACCTCAAGCAAAGCAAAATCACCCAACACTGTGAATGTACACCAGAATTCCAACAACACTTCTCTATAAGTTACAAAATTCTAGCCCCTTGGATCTCTGTGATGAGGGATCCATATATAGATGATTACAGAGAGGTGAGTCATCTTTTGGGATCTTGATTAGTGTCTTCTCTCTGATAGTTCCTGCTTCCAATTGGAGAATGAAGATCTCTTACTCATCCTTGGTCGAAAATGGAGTGGCAAGTGTCAGAGGGGAAGCTTTTGGAAGATTCCATGATCTTCCACCTCGCATTTTTGTCCCTGCCATTTGTCCATTCCTGACCATCGCACCCTACAAAGGAGCAAAACAGTATGCATCGCACCCTGTACATTGGGAAGGTGATATGCATCGCACCCTCTGCATGGAGCTTTCAATATGGTCCAGTTTTGACCATTTATGAGTAGTTTTCCGTGGAGAAATTCTGGGAGATGATGTAATCAGCAGACCTTGTTCCTTTAGGCAGTGAAGCAACCCGTTTAGGGACTTAAGAGCCCTCAATTTATGGACATTTTTGATTGGGGTTGAAGTGCCCAAAAATGTCTATAATAGTTGCCCCCTAAAGCATGAGGTCATTAATCGTTTTTGATGTCGGGTGAAATGCTTTACTATGAGGATTTGAAGCTTCTCTGAGCTGGGAGGTGACCTGTAATAAGATACAATACAATGCATTATATGACAACATTTTTTCATGTTCTAGCTGAGGCGGGCATTCCCATGCTTAGCTTTATAAACTCATTTTCATGTACATAGGATAGACAATCGTCTGTCTAATAGACTGATGATATGGACACATCATCCTTTGATTTGGATGATCATCTGTTTGTCAATGATGTACACTGGATGTTTTTATATTCCTGAATATATCTTAGCTCGGATGGATGAAACTAGATCCAGGGTCTTCAAACTCGGCCAATGTTCACTCGGAGTACAAATCGATCCATGTGAAAAATGTTCTGGAGTTGAACATGGAAAGACATCACCTGATTACCAACCAATGACGTAAGCTATTAACAGGTGCAAGAGGAATCACTAATAATGACAATGACCCTAAAGGTACTATAGTACAATCTACGTGGTGTGAAAAAGGACTTGGCATCGAACACCAGGCAAAATCTCTCGATCGAAGGTCATTGATGCAAACTTGTTGCCGAAAGTGAGAAACTTGCCATTGAGGCATGCAAGCTTCAAACTATTGAAAGAGTTGTTCCTAAGTCAACTTCTTGGATAATGAGTTGATGTCAACAAGAAGCGGCCCGTCACAGGAGGGCCTTAATGAATCCCACATCAATGACACAAAACGAAGAAAATTATTTTGGAGGTGAAAACAAACTGAGGATATGGGGGTTCAGGGTGGCGGTGATGAAGTAATGAAACGTGAATGAATTGCAGTGGTTGAGACTCAGGTGAATTGTCTGAATGACTTCTCTTGAACATATCGGCGACATTGACGATGGATTGGTAGCGTTAACCCCAGAGATGGATGGTGTGATGGACCAATGGTGAGGACCAGTGAACGGAACAACCCAACCTGGCACAGATGCGGAAGGAAAGTGTCATGTTCAAGAGCGACTTGCTACCAATAAAGTTTCCTTTTTTTTTCTTCCAAATTTTCTGCAATCATTGCTGACCAGTACCTCTTTATTTTTGTCAAGATTGAGGAGGATAACATATGCTTGTTCTATAATCCGTGCTTCGGGCGAACAGGTCGCTATATTTTAGTGACCCTAGCGACAGTGAAATTCGTCCTCGTCCTGTTGGATGAGTTTGTCACTATTTAGTTTAACAAGTTTAACGACAAAGATAGCTCGGCCTCTTTCAATTTTAAAGAGTCTGAAAGAAATAGAAAGAAGACTCTGAAGATTATTTTTCGTTGTATAATCCCTTAAGTCTGAAAAAGCGTAAAATAATACAAAAGGGATGAATTTTCGATAGTTTTAACGAGCCAAACAAGACAAG